>CM046433.1:78712290-78789790 GCA_025506505.1 Flaveria sonorensis
CTTTAGAACCTGTTAAGTTCTTTCATTAGTTTAACTTGTGTTTTGGTTATTTAAACAATGATTTTGGAAAACTTTTATTTGAATATCATTTAATCTTCTGGAAATTATATGATTGCAAGTTTTGGTTTCTAATTGAATGACATTGTGTGTTAAGACCTATTAAGACTTGATTATCGATATCACTTAATCATCTCACGTACAGAATCCCTATTAAGAATTTTCCATGAAGTTGAATTAAACAATTATTGAAAACCAAACCTAGATCCGAAGTGGATTACTCTTTCTTATAATCTTCTTAACCAAGTTTGATTATTTCTAATTTGTTTTCTTAGTTAATTGTTAGTCATTCTAAAAATCCAATTTTCACAGCCAAGAGGCAATAGTTTAATTAATTTAATAATTTGGTTAATTGTTTTCATATAAATCAAAGTACGACACACCGACCACTAATTCCACGAGGATCGACAACCCTACTTACCCTACCTAGTTTAAGGTGAATAGGAACGCATAATTTAACATCTTATTTGATTGATACTTCGACATCGATCAAATTTTGGCGCCGTTGCCGGGGAATCGGTGCGCTTGGTGTTCTATTATTTGATTTGTTTTAAAATTTTATTAACTTGTCTTGTTTTATTTGTTTTTATTTCGTGTTTCGCTTGGTGTTTTCAGTGTGCAGGTGACAAGTCGCATGCATACTCGATATTTGGGTAGGAAATCACTACTAGTATTCAATCCAGAGATAGAGAGATCAACAAGGTATAATCGTGTCTTGCATCGATCAGGGTTACCAACTACATCAATTTCACAAGCTATTGATCAAGTAGCTGATAGTCTGTCTGATTCAACTCACATGGATAATCCAAACAACCAACCACCTCAAAATCCAAACCCTCCTCCCAATAACCAAAATCAAAACCCAAATCCACCCCCACCACCAAATAACAACCGCAACAACAACTCAAATTAACCACCACCCAACAATAATATGAATCAAAATAACCTCAATCAAGGAGATGGCTTTGATCATGTGAGCATGCATAGTGTTCACACGGGTGATGAAGATTATGAAGATGAGTGGAATAACAATGAAGAACCCTATAATGGTGCAAATTATGACGCTTGGAATGGGAACTTCGGTGGAAGTGATGGACAAAATGAAAATAACAATTAGGGAATGATCAACATGGGTGGAATGCACCACCTATTAATCAATAATGAGGTAGGGTTAATAATAATGTCAATCAGCCAAGAAGACCTCAAAGAGCTCAAGTACAAGGTGTGGATAGCCATTTTAGACCGGCTATTTCTAAAAATCCAAATCCTATCACACCTCCAAATCATAGAGGAAGAGCTTTTGATGTACGCCCTCATTATCTTACCATTCTTCTTGTATTTAGAGGCACTGCAACAGAAGAACCATATGTGCATCTTTCTGAATTTGATGCCATATGTAGCATTATCGGTGGAAACCACTTCACACAAGATGAAGTGAGATTGAGATTGTTCCAATTTACTTTGAAAGACAGAGCGAAGTAGTGGTTCCTCACTTTACCTGACAATAGTATTAGTACATGGCAAGAAATGCAACAAACATTTTTGAATGAATATTATTCCATGGGTAAAACCAGTGACGCAAGAGATGCTATTCAATTTTTCCAACAACAAGTAGGGGAGCAGTTTCATGAAGCATTCACAAGGTTTAAGGAACTTATTCGAATGTGTCCACATCATGGAATTGAACGTTGAGAATTGATAAAGGCTTTCTCGGATGGATTGACGAATGAGGAAAGGAAATATTTGTATTCTACAAGCAATGGCACTTTCCTTTCCAATCATGAAGATGCAGACTGGGAATTTTTAGAAAGGATGTATAGAAACTCCAAAGCGCAAGCTTCTGCCAGTAGACGATTTAAACCTAATTTGGTAAGATCAACCATGGTTGACTATGAGACTAAGGAGCGGATTGCAGCGTTAGAAAAACAATTTGCAAGGTTAGGGCGGACGGGTACAAAGGAGGTTGCAACTGTGGGATACGATATGTGTGAAGAATGTGATGAGTTGGGTCATAATGTTGATGCATGTCAGTTGGTGATGGAAAGAAAATAGGAAGTCAATCAAGTTTACGGAGATAGAAAGCAATTCGATATGAATTCCAATACTTATCATCCCGGATTGAGAAATCATCCTAACTTTAAGTACGGGAATGCTTCAAGCCAAATGAATCCTAACTTCCAAAGTAATAACCAAGGTGGTCCTCCACCACCATTCGTAGAAAGGGTGGTGGAAGATGTCAATAGTGATAGTGAAGATGAACAGGAGCCTGTTTCAACAAAATCAACAAAAAAGGTAACATTTCAAGAGGTAACTAAACCGGTCTTAAAATAAATGTAGATAAAAATAAGGATAAGGTAATGGAGAACAATGCCATTCCTTATCCTTCAACTTTAATTGAACCTAAAAAGATAGTAAATAAAAGAGGCCCACAACAAGAGGAGATGTGGGAAATTTTTAAACAAGTTAAAGTGAATTTACCTCTTTTGGATGAAATAAAACAAGTTCCTGCTTATGCCAAATACCTGAAAGATATGTGCACTAAAAAAATGTACCCATAAGTTTCCTAAGAAGCTTGATGTTCCAGCAAATGTAAGTGTCATCTTGTCAGGTGATCTTCCACCTAAGCTTAGTGATCCAAGAGCGCCCATTATTTCTATTCAAGTTGGTGAATTTAAAGTTGGTCGTGCATTTCTCGATCTTGGAGCTAGTGTTAGTATTCTACCTGGGAGTTTATATGACCAATATGACTTTGGTCCCTTGCAAAAAGCCAGTACCATGGTAGTGTTGGCCGATCTCACAATGAAACTCCCTCGTGGCATAGTAACTGATGTCATTGTCAAGGTGGATGACTTCTACTATCCGGTAGATTTCTTAGTTCTTGATTATGCTTCATTTGACAAAACTAAAAAATCTAATGTCATACTTGGTAGACCATTTTTAGCAACTGCTAATGCAAAAATTAATTATTAAGATGGAACAGTTGACATGACTTTTGGTAATCGTAAATTAAGTGTCAATGTCTATGATAAAGTAACTAACTCCTCTGTTGATAATGAATGCTTTATGGAGGATATTATGGACGGGTGTGAACCTTGTAAAAATAAGGAACACATCAAGGAGACGTAAGTTTTTTGTGACAGGTTAGGTGCTGATCATGCATATTAGTTGGATGAAGAAGAAAAGAAACTTGAAGTGTCTGCTATATAGGAATGAAGACCACCATGGACTTATTAGGAAGAGCCTTTACCTGAACACATTGATTCTCAGTTAAAGCCATCATTGGAGATTCTACCAAAAGTATAATTGAAAAAGCTTCCCAGACACTTAAAGAACGTATTTTTGGGAGACAATCAAACCCTTTCGGTTATCATTGCATCCAATTCGGAAAGTGATCAAGAAGAAATGTTACTGAATGTGTTGAAGGAGCATAAAGCAGCGATAGGATAGACAATTACGGATCTCAAAGGTATTAGTCCATCTAATGTAATATATAAAATCATCACTAATGTAGGTGCAAGACCTATTAGAGACACTCAAAGAAGGCTTAATCCTAACATGCGAGAAGTAGTGAAAAAAGAAGTTCACAAATGGTTGGATGCCAGGATTGTGTATCTAATTTCTGATAGCACATGGGTAAGTCCTACCCAAACTGTGCCTAAGAAATCAGGAATTCAGATTGTTAGAGGCGAGGATGGTGAACATATTGCCACTCGACCCTTCACTAGGTGGCAAGTGTGCATTGATTATAGGAAGTTAAACGCAGCTACATCTAAAGACCATTTCCCACTTCCGTTCATTGACCAAATCATTGAGAAGTTATCAGGTCAGAAATTCTATTGTTTTTGGATGGATATTCAGGATATAATCAGATTGCAATTCACCTTGATGATTAACAAAAGACTACCTTTACTTGCCCATATGGCACTTTCGTATTTAGGCGAATGCCATTTGGAGTTTGTAATGCCCCAGCCACCTTTCAAAGGTACATGGTGAGTATCTTTTCGGATATGATTGGGGAGTCTTTGGAAATCTTTATGGATGATTTCTCAATTTTTGGTCCTTATTTTGAAAGTTGTTTAATTCAATTAACAAAGGTTTTAAAAAGATGTGTTGAAACAAATTTGGTTTTGAGTTGGGAGAAGAGCCATTAAATGGTTCAAGAAGGGATTGTGTTAGGTCATGTAATGTCAAAACATGGAATTGAAGTTGATCATACTAAAATTAAAATTATTTCAACCCTACCCCTGCCCATAAATGTAAAAGGCATTAGGTCATTCTTGGGACGCGCTGGTTTCTACAGAAGATTTATAAAAGGATTTAGTACAATTACAAAACCATTATGCAACTTACTTCTAAAAGATGTGCCTTTTGTGTTTGATGACGAGTGTCTTAAAGCTTTTACTACGTTAAAACAGAAATTGGTTGAAGCCCCGATATTGCAAGCACCAAATTGGTTATTACATTTTGAAATAATGTGTGATGCTAGTGACTTTGCAATTAGGGCTGTGTTGGGGCAATGGGTAGACAAAAAACCCATAGCAATTTATTATGCTAGTAAAACTCTAGATGGTGCTCAATTGAATTATACTACCACTGAGAAAGAGTTGCTTGCAGTTGTTTATGCTCTTGATAAGTTTAGGTCTTACATTTGGGGGAGCAAGGTCATTATTTATTCGGATCATAGTGTCGTACGTTGTTTGATGGAGAAGAAGGATGCCAAACCAAGATTGATCAGATGAATTCTATTATTGCAAGAGTTTAACTTAGAAATTCGAGACAAGAAGGGTAGTGAGAACGTGGTTTCTGATCATCTATCCTAGATGATCAACACTGACATAGATAACGCTTTGGAAATTTATGAGACATTCCTGGATGACTATTTATTTACTATTTCTGACTTAACTTGGTTTGCTGATATTGTTAATTATTATGCTGCATGTGTCATTCCAGAACATTGGCAAAAGTGGAAGCGACAAAAATTCTTGGCACAAGTTAAGCAATATATCTGGGATGACCCAGATCTTTTTAAAGTTGGACCTGATCAAGTTATCAAGCGGTGTATTCCAGATTCTGAAATTAAAGACGTCATGGGACTTGTACACGCTTCTGCTTGCGGGCGTTATTTTAGTAGCCAGAAAACAGGATATATAGTTTTATGTGCAGGGTTATTTTGGCCAACTATATTTCAGGATTCATATGCGTTTGTTAAGAATTGTGTAAATTGCCAAAAGATGGGTAGCATTTCAAAAAGGAATAAGATGTCCATACAGCCAATTCTAGTTGTTGACATCTTTGATGTCTGGGGAATTGACTTCATGGGTCCATTCCCAAATTCGTTTGGTAATTCATATGTTCTTGTGGCCGTCGAATATGTATCTAAATGGGTAGAAGCAATTGCCACCAAAACAAATGACCATAGTGTTGTTTGTAAGTTCGTTCAAAGCAACATATTTTCTCGGTTTGGTGTTCCCCGTGTGATCATAAGTGATGGGGGATCTCATTTTAAAAACTTTAATTTTTAAAAACTTCTTAAACAATATGGTGTAGATCATTGGGTTGCAACACCGTACCATCCATAAACTAGTGGACAAGTGGAAGTGTCAAATAGGCAAATCAAAGAGATTTTACAAAAAACAGTACGTACCGACCGTAAGGATTAGTCCACCAAACTTAATAATGCATTATGGGTGTATCGTACTGCATATAAAACACCTATTGGTACTACACCTTATCGATTGGTGTATGGCAAGGGATGCCATTTACCTGTTGAATTGGTTCATCATGCTTTATGGCAGTGAAAGAGGTTAATGTGGAGTATAATGTTGCAGGTAAACAACGAAAATTGAGTTTGGTTGAATTGGAGGAGTTTAGAGATGAAGCATATGAGACCGCTAGTTCATACAAGGCACGGATGAAAAGAATTCATGATGCTAAATTGCAAAGGAAGACATTTGAGGTAGGTCAAAAAGTTTGGCTATTTAACTCACGTTTGAAATTTTTTCCAGGTAAGCTTAAAAGTAAGTGGACGGGACCATATGTGATCAAGCATATTGGGAATTATGGCGATATTGAGATTGAGGATCTAGATGATCACTTACGGCAAATTATGAATGGTCATCGGCTAAAACCATACTTAGAAGATATATATTTAAACCTGAAGTTAGAGGAAGCGGTGAATTTATTAATAAGTTCACCGACTTGTGATCTACATGTCTGAATATCTTGAGAAAGTCCGGCTGATGACTTGAAAAATTTAGCGCTTACGGGAGGCAACCTGAGGTTTCGTTTCTTATTTACTTTTCATTTTAAGTTTTCTTTATTTTGTTTATGTTTTGGTTTAACATGTTTTTCAGCAAAACTCGTGTTGCTTTACGCTTGAGAATGGTAAACGCCCGGGTACGTTCAAAATATGGTTAAAGTCAAGGGCGACTTTAATTTTCGCAAAGGGGTGGGAGCACGTAAGTTAAACCATAACTTAAATAATACAAACCTAAAAAAAGAGAGAAAAGGGGCAGAAACACCTTCACCGTAACCTACGGTAGCTACCGTAGGCTACGGTGGCCTTGAATTTGTCCGCATCAAAAACACCCCCACCGTAGGCTATGGTGGCCTTCAAACTGAAATTTCAGAAAGCCCCCTAGCGTAGGCTACGGTGGCTAGGGTAGCCTACACCAGGGTCAAAGCTGGTGGACGGGGTTAGACTAAAATTTTAGCCACACACTCATTCATATCACCCCTTTCACCCCCACAACCCATCTTTATCCTTCTTCAATCACCACAACCTCCATAACCACCCTTCATCTCTAATTTCATCATCTATTCACCAAATCTATCAAACAAATAGTGCTTCTCGCTTAGTTTTTTGCAAGGAACGCATTGTGAGTGTTAGTTTTACACAAATCCTTGTCGTTTTGTGTACTCAAAACGGAGCACGACGAACCCTAATTTTCAAAATTGGGGGTTTTTGATTTTAAAGCAATTCCCTTTCAATCTAAGTGTTCCACATACGTATCACAACAAAGGTATGATATTCTTCACTTTCTCATGCGATGACTAGGGTATGTTGTTAGAAATTTAAAGAATTTTAATATACATTGAACTTAGATTGGGATTGATTGTAGGAAAGTTATTGATGAATTGATGCTACATATTGCCTTGATATGCTAGAATATGACATAAATTGTTGATGGTGATAAGTGTTAGGGCTATTGAACCTTGAATGGGATTGTTGAATATGACAGTTTGACTTTTACAAGTCAAACCTGTAGAATTTCCTTTGCTATTCAATTAAGGTGACCAATTGAAAGAAACCAATATCTATTATGTTAGAAATAAGTGTCAGGAGGTTCTTGGTCATGAATTTTGCACTTATTAGATGTTAAAAGTTTAATTATTTATGTTAATCTAACATGGCTTATTGTGTGAATACGTCTAATGTGTGTAGATAGGACGAAAAGGAAAAGAACCAACTGGGCCATCTAGAGCTGAGCCAGAACCACAACGAAGGAAAGTGGAGAGTCAGGAATATGATGATGGGGGAACCAGTATCGGTGATTATACAAGGGCAAACCCAGTGTGGAAGAAGGGATCTTTGGAAAAGAAGGAGAGGATCTTTCATAAGCAACTATTCGAGGATAAGATGCTTAATCAGAAAGACCCTCATAGCGGATTCTTATATGAGATGGTAGTTAATTTGTATGAATTCTAAGCTTTTGGTATTGTGCAAAAATTTGAGGCTATCGGCTGGGGAGCAGCTTTAAATTGCTATGACGGAGTGACTGACAGAAAATACATGAACCCAGTAATGGAATGGGTGGGTTCATTAAAGTATGAGGGTGGTCGATCACCACCAAAGACCATGAGGCTGGTTGGTGATGTTAGAGGCAGGGAAGTCATAATGTCTCATGACACACTAAAGGAAATTGCCAACTTTGATTCTATACCGGATAGGCGTGGAGGCAGCAAATACATATACCCATCCTTGATGGAATTATTCGACAAGTGTCATTTACATCCTCAATGGAATCAAATGCATTCTAAGTTGTTTTTACCCGAAAATGATGGGAGGATGAGGCGAGAGAAGATGAAGATGCAAGCAAGGTTACTACTTTTGATCGTGCAACAAAACATACTACCACGTAAAAGTGATCGAGGGTATTTGAGACATCCAGATGTGTAGATAGTGCGTTCCCTCCTGACGGGTTCGCCGAGGATATCCTTCAAACATTTAGTGATGATGAATATCTGGTATTCACGCAACAAAGTGGAAAAAAAAATAATCCCATATTGTCGGCTAATCACTACGTTGCTAAAACATCAGGGAGTCATCACACCGGAAACAGACTTCCATGAGGAGGACATCCCCGTCTTTAATCTATCAGGGTTGAGCATGTTTGGTTGGTCATAGCCCGTTATCACAAATTGAAAAATGCTGTAAAAAATGGAGAGCATTAAGGTTGGATGCTGAACCATTAGATGAGGGGGAAACGGATGAACCAGATAGTGGGGAAGAGGAAGTTAGTATTGAAGAGATGGAAGAGGGTGGAGCAAGAGCACCATACTTTGGTGGTATGCCCAAATACTATGACACTTATGGAGGATACCAAGGTATGGAAGAATTTGTGGTTCAACAAAGGCCGACAGACTTTGATTCGTGGACAAGTCACCAACAAGGCCACCTACGATCAAAATTCTTGTGGATTTGAGCAGCTACATTGGGATAACATGTTGAACCACAACCGTCAGGAGAATTGGAATCGCACACACTCATGGAATCAAGAACGTGAAGTGAACTTAAGGTGTGATCAAAGGAGGAGGATGCACAACGCTTGGCAAGCAAGTGAGCCGATGATTGAACATCCGGAGATTGTAGACTACACCACTCTTACACCATATGATGGAACAGTGAACTACCCGGTCCACCGGTGCATCACTCACCATGGCTCGACCCCATTCAAGATGCACAGCAACAACAAAGTCAAGGAAGCTCATCAGATGCCTTCAACTTTGGAACTTTCTCAGTCACGATGAGGAGCATCTTTGGCGATCCACAAAATCCTTACTATTGAGTACTCGTTGATCTATGATCAGGTCCACGTACTCCTTTTATTTGTTAATGTTTTCTGAATATTAAAACTAGCGTTCATTGTTTAGGTAATTGGGTGGTCGGGAGGTGCGAGACAATTTATGTTAATGGGTGAAAGGTAAGTTGGTGGTGTTATTAGTAGTATGGGTTGGTTATAGTTATATTTTTGTCCGGGTCGGTTCGGGTTGGAAAAGACATTTGTGTTGATTAATTGAATAAATTGATTTGCAAAGAAGAAAAAAAACTCACACACTTAACTTAAATACCATACATTGGGGACAATGTATTTCAAGTGTGGGGATGAGGGAAAATTTAGAAAAATTTTATTGTTTCTAAGCAATCCAATCGAACACGAAAACGACAAGAATACCAATTGATTCTTGCCTTGTTTGATGTAAGGGTCCTTAGTCATGGTCTAACTCTAAGATAGCAAAATTAATTGTGATAGCAAGGTTTTTAGAAAAAAAATTAACTACCTAGTTAGGGTTAATAGGCTATTGGTGTAATAAAAGCATGCGCACACCGGCAACCCTAATTCCTACTTGACGAGATTTTGAAGCCTACTAGATTGTTAGTTCACATAAAAAATTTGTTTCCATTGTTGAGTGTAGGCCATATGATTCTTTGTTTTAGAACTTGTGTGATTTGATACATACTGAGACGGTGAATTTGATAAATGCACATAGATGATAGAGGCAATCTATGATTCCTTTTTCTATTAATACCATTTTTGTGTTTCACCACTTTACCTGAAATTCCCCCTAGTAGCCACTTTCAAGCCTTAAACCGTTTATTTTGACAACCCCATCTCATTAAAACCCAAATCAATTTTATCCAATGTGACTTAGTTACCACTGTTGATAACATTCATATTAGTTTCAGTATTTGATTTTTGGTAATAGTAAAATAAAATAAAAATAAAATAAATAAAAATAATAATTAAAAAAAAAAGTTAAATAAAATAAAAAAAAAGAGAGAGAGAAAAGAAAAATGCAAATTGTTGGTTATGGGTTAGATATGCGCCCATGCTTTTGTTTTGTTTGAGTAGTAGTTATGTCAATAAGAATGTCAACAGTTGGTATTGCCTTGATTTTATATTTTAGCCACATTCACAGCAGAGCATTCCTACCTTAACCTAAGCCCAAAACCCGTAAGTCCTTTTGATGTGTGCAATATGTTACCGTGGAAGTTTGATTGTCACCTAAGCATATAATAACAAAGTTTCATATGTGCTCCTTTTGAGTGATATATTGGTGCAATTTTCACCAATCTAGAAATAAACTGAGAGGAGTGAAAAATGGTGATGGGTGTGTTGCATGAAAATAAAAATCAAAAGCTTGTTAGGTTTGAATATGATTCTATTTTTAGATACATGTAACATCCTTTACTTGCTAACCAAACACGATTATTGTAATTCTCGAATAGCGTATGACTTTGGACCATAGCTAAGACATAGCAAGGGATTTTGGTTTATAATGTTGTTAAGTGTTTTGAATTAGATTTGCTTGAGGGCAAGCAAAGTTTTATAGGGTTTTCACAAGTTTATCAGAGTCATTTTATCCTTATAAAATGAAAACCGCAGCGGAAGTGGAAGAAAAACTTGTTACAGTTAATATATAAACCAATTTATATATTTGTTAAAATAAAACCCGTAATGGATCGTTATATGAAAAATCATGCTTACAAACAACCATAGGGTGTTAAGAATTCTACCTCTTAAATAGGACAGAGGAAGAAGATCTTTGAACAGCAGCTTCCAAAGTAGGAAACCTCAAGCTTGTCTACCCCAAGTTTCCAACAAAATACCAGGTTGCTAGGATTTTCTTTTCTTGAATCGGGTTCAGTTCTTGGTTTTTCTCGACTGATCGAGAGAAAAGCTACAGGAACACCGATTGCACCTTTGTGTGTGTTGTAAGTTATCAGAGAGAGTGATTGAATGCAATCATATATATTGCACTTCCTATAAAACTAAATTTCAAATTGAGAGAAAAGTGGGTGGGACCCATCCCTTTAACCCATCCGTATTTGTCTGATATTCATCCGCATTAGTAAATGCGGATGAACCAACACTATCCGCATTTGTAAATGCGGAAGAAGAAACTTTATTCGTATTTCCCAAATGTACATCCGCATTTGTAAATGCAGATAAGTAACTCCATCAGCATTTCCAAAATGCACATCCGCATTTGTAAATGCGGATGATCAGTTTCATCAGCATTTCCTTAAATGCTCATCCGCATTAGTAAATGCGGATGAGGTAATTCCTTCAGCATTTCCCCAAATGCACATCCGCATTAGTAAATGCGGATGAGGAACATTCATTCGCATTTCCTCAGTTACACATCCGCATTAGTAAATACGGATGAACAAAAGAAATGCGGACAAAACACTTGTATTGTTTATTCAACCATTTGAATAACAATACATAGTATTCTCTCTTTAGAATAAATTATCCATATAATTTATTCATAACACTAGTGCAAATATTTAGAAACCCAATTTCTAAATACTTCAAGTGTCAATATTTACTTACATGATCATATCATAAAATAAATATTGTAGGTGTTTGTCTAGCTTGTTATTGGGTATGACCCGACTTGGATCATAATGTACTAGCCACATCAATTCAATATGTGTCCTGGGCAGACCGTTCCCAACAATCTCCCACTTGCACAAGATACATAGAGAATTGATGCAAGCAGTAAATACCGCCTAACAACGGTTTACTACCCCTAATACGCATGACGAAGTGCCATTCAATAACATCATCTTCCTCAAATCCCTCACTTGAAATGATTTAGGTGAATCTATCATTTATCCTTTTGTTACAGATGTCATGTTAAATCCAGAGACACAGAATGACCATTCTCTGTTGATTTAACTTAATCAGGCCTTAGACATCATACTCTCAACGAATAAGAGGAACAAATCCTATCTTGACTACATACGTTTCTCACAATCACCTTGTATCACACCTGAAACTAGCCTTATGTACTGTCTATTATTTCAGAACAGCGAAGAACTAGATCAAAGTATAATATTTGGTGAATATCGAAACCCAATATGTATCTCAGGTCGGAGGATACAACGATATTCGCCTTTACTCAAATTTACTTATGATCAATTACATAATTCCATGCAGTAAAATTTGAGAGCGGGTCTGTCCAATATTTGTATCCCACAAATATTTATGAACCTTGGTAGCAACCTCTTGCTTTATATTCATATCTTATGAATATCCACCAATCCAAGTTCATTATAGTCTTTCTTCATATTTGTTCTCACAAATATGACTGACTACGGATATTTAGAATAATAAACATATTCATGGATTTAAACATGCTAAAATGGAACATAACTCATAGTATTATAACCATATATAAATATGAGTTAAAATAACAATTGTTTCGTTATTTAAATACTAAATAGATCAAATCCAATCACTAGAATATCGAAGTCCTAAGGCACAAGTATGACTTTCATGCTTTGGCCTTTCAAGGAGCTTTGTGAGTGGATCCGCAATATTTTGATCAGTGTGAACTTTATGAATACATATTTTTCCCTTTTCAACTTCATCCCTTATGTAGTTGAATCTCCGCTCAATGTGCCTTGTTTTTTGATGTACACGGGGTTCCTTGATTTGAGCAATCGTACCCTCGTTATCACAAAAGATCTCTAGGGGATCTTGAATGGTAGAGACAACCCCTAGATCAGCAATGAATTTCTTCAACCATGCAGCTTCCTGTGCTGCCAATGAAACGACGATGTATTCTGATTCTGTAGTGGACAATCCTACCACATCCTGCTTTGAACTCTTCCAGGACACTGCCCCTCCATTCATAATGAAGACATACCCCGATTGTGATCGAGAATCATCTCGATCAGTTTGGAAACTCGCATCCGTCCCTTTACAACGAGTTCCTCTTCACCAGATCCATATATTAGAAACATATCCTTAGTCCTCCTAAGGTATTTCAATATACTCTTAACAGTCATCCAATGACTATTTCCTGGATTCTGCTGATATTTGCTTGTCATGCTCAAAGTGCATGACACATCCGGTCTAATGCATATCATCGCATGATGGATTCTATAGCAGATGCATATGGGATTTCCTTCATCATTTCTTGCTCATCCTTTGAGCTTGGACATTAAGATGCACTCAATATTGTCCCTCTTTGAATAGGTACCAAACCTTTCTTAGAGTTCTCCATCTTGAATCTTTTCAAGATTTTATCAATGTATGCACTTTGGTTTAAACCTATCAACCGCCTTGATCTATCCCTATTGATCTTTATTCCCAAAATATAGGCGGCTTCAACAAGATATTTGATGGAAAAACAACTTCCAAGCCAGGTTTTAACACCTTCCATGGTTGGAATGTCATTTCCAAACAGTAATATATCATCAACATACAATACTAAGAATATGATGATGCTCCCACTAGCTTTCTTATACACACAAGCTTCATCAGCAATCTTGATGAATCCAAACCTTTTGATCTCTTCATCAAAACATTGATTCCAACTTCTTGATGCTTGTTTCAATCCATAGATTGATTTCTTTAACTTGCATACTTTATCAGGATATTGTGGATCGACAAAACCTTTGGGCTGAACCATATAGACATTCTCTTCGAGATGTCCATTAAGGAAAGCAGTTTTTACATCCATTTGCCAAATCTCATAGTCATAATATGCAGCTATGGCAAATAATATCCTAATTGACTTTAGCATTGGCACAGGCGAGAAGGTTTCATCATAATCAACCCCTTGAGTTTGAGTGAAACCTTTTGCTACAAGTCTTGCTTTATAAGTATCCAAGTTTCCATGCATATCAGTTTTCTTCTTGAAAACCCACTTACATCCAACCGGTTTGGAGTTAAGCGGTGGCACAACCAATTCCCACACTTGGTTGTCATACATGGATTGCATCTCTACGTTCATGGCTTCAAGCCACTTGTCACAATCAGAATTGGACATTGCATCACTGTATGTAGTTGGTTCATCCGAGTCAACTACATAGCATCCATTCATGAAAAGTCCATATCTTTCGGGTGGATAGCTAGTTCTACCAGATCTGCGAACGTTTTGTGTGTTTTGATCAACCACTTGATCATTATCAACAATCTCTTGTTGATTACTAGTATCAACCAACTGTGTATCGGCTTGTGGTTCTTGATCCTCATTAAGTTCCACTGTTCTATCGGTAGTTCCTTCCATAAGGAATTTAGTTTCTAAGAACTCGGCCTTTCGAGCAATAAATACTTTTTGCTCTGTTGGATTGTAGAAATAATATCCCATCAAGTCCTTAGGATATCCTAAAAAGATATACTTAGTAGATCGGCTTTCTAACTTGTTTGGGGTGTTTTGCTTAACATAAGCCTCACAACCCCATACCTTTAAACATGATAACGATGGAACCCTTCCATGCCATATTTCAAAAGGTGTCTTATCCACTTTCTTGGTTGGGGCCATATTTAGAATATGGGCCGTGGAGAGCAATGCGAAACCCCAAAATGACAGAGGTAGTGTGCTTCTAGCCATCATAGATCGAACCATATCTAATAGGGTTCGGTTTCTCCTTTCAGACACACCATTATGTTGTGGTGTTCCGGGTGGAGCAAGCTGTGAGACAATCCTACAACTCCTAAGATGATCTTGAAAAGCATCACTAAGGTATTCACCTCCTCTATCTGAATGAAGAACTTTGATGGTTTTGTTGAGTTGATTTTCTACTTCATTCTTGAAGATTTTGAATGTTTCAAAAGCTTCATCTTTGTGTCTCAACAAGTAGACATAACCATAACGACTATAATCATCGATGAAGGTAATGAAGTATCTTTCACCATTCCTTGTCATTGCTTTAAAAGGACCACATACATCCGAATGTATGATTCCTAATAAGTCTTTTGCCCTTTGGTCAGTACCACTAAAGGGTTCCTTGGTCATCTTTCCTTGTAAACAAGATTCACACTTATCAAATGAACCCTCTTCATTTGCTTCCAAAAGACCATTCTTTTGAAGTGTTTGAATACTATTCTTGTTTATGTGACCAAGACGACAATGCCAAAGATATAATTCACTTAAACCCATTTTAAGTTTCTTGGTGCTCTGAGTCATCATGAACCAATTCATAAATACCATTAAAAGGCATAGCCTTAAAATAAAATATATCATCCATAAATACACAAATACCATCGTTTACAAACTTTAATACAAAACCATATTGTTTTAGAAGGGAAACTGAAATTATGTTCCTAGTCAAACTAGGAGCATACAAGACATTATTCAAAATGACTTCCAAACCACTTGGAAGCTTCAAGATATAGTCTCCTTGGGCTTCGACATCAACCTTTGCTCCGTTGCCCATATAGAGACTAGTATCCCCCTTCTTAAAATGCTTATTTCTTTTGAACCCTTACAACAAGTTGCAAATATGAGTTCCACATCAGGTATCTAATACCCATGTGTTTGAAGAAATAACATTAAGTTCAATATGGATCATGAAACTGTACCTGAGGTCTGCCCAGCATCCCTCTTGTTTCTCAACTCCTTGAGATAGACTGGACAATTCCTCTTCCAATGTCCTATCTCACCACACTCAAAGCGTGGATCGTTCTTCGTAACCTTTGGCTTCTTAAGCCTTGGTTTTGGTGGTCCCGCTTTAGTCTTTCCCTTACCCTTTCCTTTGATGTACCCCTTGCCTTTGGCAACATTTGCCTTGGGTTCGGGGTGATGCCTCTTCTTGTTGTCACCCTCATTGATCGTGAAAACTGGTAAAACCCTTTTACCCATCCCTGCCTCGGCTGTTTTGAGCATTGCATGAAGTTCCCCAATGCTCTTGTCCCACCCATTCATGTTATAATTCATGATAAAAGTCTCAAACTTCTTGGTTAGACCATTGAGGATCAAATCCGTGGCCAACTCTTTTGAGAGGGGACAATTTAGCCTTTCGAGGTGATCAATATGGCTTCTCATCTTCATCACATAAGATGATACAGATTGGGTTTCTTCCATTCGACATGCATGAAGCTCTCGAACCGTTTCGAACCGCTCTACCCTCTCTTGTTGAAGGAACATTTCCTTCAGCTGGGTAATCATGTCGTATGCCCCGTGATGTTCAAAATCCTTTTGAAGCTCGGGAATCATGGTTCCTAACATGAGGCAAGAAACTTGCAAAGAATCCTCAGTGTGCTTAACCCAATCCTCTTAGGCATCAACATCATCAATGTTAGGTTCATCGGGAATAGGATCGTACAACACATATGATTTCTTTTCCTGCTTTAGAACAATTCTCAAGTTTTGAAATCAATCCATGAAATTATTATGGTTTAGACGATCCTTTTCCAAGATAGTTCTCAGTGATAGGTTATGGACGGTCGGGGAGGTAGCGTTGTTATTATTTGGGGCCATTACTACAATATAAACAAAGTTCAATTTTAGTATTTATAAAAAAGACATTTTAACTATTAATACCCTTTCATGTCTCATAAACAATTAATAATTAAAATCTAGAATCCAACATTGCATTCAAATAATGGTTAGGTGACCTTTATCCCATTATTTAAATTAACAAGGTAGTCAACTTTTCACAATTGCAACCCTTTGCAACTTCTAGTTTATGGGATCGGTTAAACATCTTTATGTTTAGTCGGCATGTTTAATTCCATCAACACCATAGTACGCCATGCTTCGATGACCCTATTCACATGGTTTCCAATTCAAGTCGTCCTACTTACACACACGTGTGAGTTTACACATACAGGTGGTTAGGTGACCTTTATCCCACAAATATGCTAAACCCACCTCAAACACACAAGTTCCCTAAATGTGGTTAGGTGATCTTTATCTCACAAATAGTTCCCAAGTGATTCGAGTGTTGTATAAAAGGATGGTGTTAAACTTGTTTAAAACGGATTTTGTTTCCATTAATTCTAGTTATGAAAACATTTTGTACCTTACATTTGCATGCATTCAAATGCGTGGTACACAAGTGAAACCAATTTCCGAAAGTTCTTTTAATAAAACCCAATTTTATTGCGAAAACATTAACCTTTAGTAAAATCATTTTATTACCCATGTTAATGTTTCCAAAGAAGAAATTGAAGCTTGTTGTTGATTTGAAATTGTTTAATAGTGCATATCCAAATATCACATGAACATTAAATTAAATCAACCATACAAGCAACATATACAACAACAAGTTCATAACCATAGCCAACTAATTTTAACATCACTTGTTGACCGAAACAAGTGAGTTATAAGGTTCTTCCTAAGGGTAACACTTATGTCGGTGAACTCCCACTTGATCCCGCATCCAAATGCTTTAAGTGTCCACTTTGTGTTGTGATTCTCCCATTCGATTTGAGCTTCCAAAGGGACTTAAATTCTGCACCAAACCCCTTTGGGCCTTCAAAATATGTTTTTGGTTATTGGGCTTAAATCCCATCAAGAGCAATGAACCTTTGGGCACAATATCAGCCCAAACCGAAAAGCATTCTTGTTGCATTTTCTTTTACAAAATTATATATCCTATATACATTTTCTAGTAAAAGTGAAAAGTAACAAATCTATTTATTTTACATACCAAATGAAAATAAATAAATTACATAGCCAATAGAAAGAACAAATAAATTTAATTATTACAACCCTTTGAATAATCAAATAAAAATCACAACATAACCAAACACAAGGTCTCGGCTAGGTTATGAACATCAAGATACATATCCAAATATGTAAGCAAAACCCGAGAGTATTCCCCTTGAATCACAGACTTTCGGTTAATGTATAAACAAACCGAAAATCATGATTCTTGTACAAACAACTTAAATCATCCAAATAATTAAGATTTTTCAAGATTACAATATGCATGTAAAGTAGAATCTTGAAAAACAGGAGAAACATAGACTGAATTTTCGGTGTGTTGGTGAATAACAGCAAGAAACCGAGAATTCAGTCCAGATGAAGCATGTATCCATATAACCGGCTCTGATACCACTATAGGGTTTTCACAAGTTTATCAGAGTCATTTTATCCTTATAAAATGAAAACCGCAACGGAAGTGGAAGAAAACCTTGTTACAGTTAATATATAAACCAATTTATATATCTATTAAAAGAAAACCCGTAATGGATCGTTATATAAAAAATCATGCTTACAAACAACCATAGGGTGTTAAGAATTCTACCACTTGAATGGGACAAAGGAAGAAGATCTTTGAACAGCAGCTTCCAAAGCAGAAAACCTCAAGCTTGTCTACCCAAGCTTCCAACAAAACACCAGGTTGCTAGGATTTTGTTTTCTTGAATCGGGTTCAGTTCTTGGTTTTTCTCGTCCGATCGAGAGAAAAGCTACAGGAACACCGATTGCACCTTTGTGTGTGTTGTAAGTTATCAGAGAGAGTGGTTGAATGCAATCATATATATTACACGTCCTATGAAACTGAATTTCAAAGTGAGAGAAAAGTGGGTGGGACCCATCCCTTTAACCCATCCGTATTTCTCTGATATTCATCCGCATTAGTAAATGCTGATGAACCAACACTATCTGCATTTGTAAATGCAGAAGAAGAAACTTCATCCGCATTTCCCAAATATACATCCGCATTTGTAAATGCGGATAAGTAACTCCATCAGCATTTCCAAAATGCACATCCGCATTTGTAAATGCGGATGATCAGTTTCATCAGCATTTCCTTAAATGCTCATCCGCATTAGTAAAAGCGGATGAGGTAATTCCTTCAGCATTTCCCCAAATGCACATCCGCATTAGTAAATGCGGATGAGGAACATTCATCCGCATTTCCTCAGTTACACATTCGCATTAGTAAATGCGGATGAACAAAAGAAATGCGGACAAAACACTTGTATTGTTTGTTCAACCATTTGAACAACAATACATAGTATTCTCTCTTTAGAATAAATTATCCATATAATTTATTCATAACACTAGTGCAAATATTTAGAAACCCAATTTCTAAATACTTCAAGTGTCAATATTTACTTACATGATCATATCATAAAATAAATATTATAGGTGCTTTTCTAGCTTGTTATTGGGTATGACCTGACTTGGATCATAACGTACTAGCCACATCAATTCAATATGTGTCTTGGGCAGACCGTTCCCAACAAGTTTAAGTGTGGGGATGTGATACGAGTGTGTTGGAATAGTGTTTTAAGTGTCTAAATGTTAAATATTACGTATGATTATTCGTTTTTATGCATGTGATTGAGTTGAATAGGTTAACTATGAGTTGAAAGTGATTTTGTAGGTTAAACAAGCAAGTTGGAAGGTTACATGGTGAAACAAGTCATTGGAGGGGTCAAGAAATAAAGATTCAAAGTGCAGCAGAAAGGCTTCAACCGTATCCTACTGTAGCCACCGTATGCTACTCCAGCTCAAGAAAAAAATCAGCAGAATGTACCCCAGCGTAGGCTACGCTGGCTGGCGTAGCCTACGCCAGGACACTTTTTGAAAACCTATAAAAACGCGTTTTATTTATGTTTCAGCCACCACTTGCCCCCTATTCGACCTAGGATGATTTGAGACCAATTTTGGGAGTTCCTAGGCCTGAAATTCATCATTCCACATCTTTTTAACAACATACAATCATCCGGAATGCAAATCAACAACGGTTTTGAAGATCATTCAAGAACGATGAGCGGCTAATCTTCTTGTGATCTACTTCGGGTATTAGGTTTTGTGTGATTAGGTTTTTGTTTATGTTTAACTTTGTTGGGATTAAACTTTAGAACCTGTTAAGTTTTTCATAAGTTTAACTTGTGTTTTGGTTATTTAAACAATGATTTTAGAAAACTTTTATTTGAATATCATTTAATCTTCCGGAAATTATATGATTGCAAGTTTTGGTTTATAATTGAATTGACATTGTGTGTTAAGACCTATTAAGTCTTGATTATTGATATCACTTAATCATCGCACGTACGGAATCTCTATTAAGGATTTTTCATGAAGTTGAATTAAACAATTACTGAAAACCAAACCTAGATCCGAAGTAGATTACTCTTTCTTATAATCGTATTCTTAACCAAGTTTGATTATTTATAATTTGTTTTCTTAGTTAATTGTTAGTCATTTCAAAAATCCAATTTTCACAGCCAAGAGGCAATAGTTTAATTAATTTAATAATTTGGTTAATTGTTTTCATATAAATCAAAGTACAACACACCGACCACTAATTTCACGAGGATCGACAACCCTACTTACCCTAACTAGTTTAAGGTGAATAGGAACACATAATTTAACATCTTATTTGATTGATACTTCGAATCGATCAACCACCGTCATAGTGATCTAAGGAAAACAACCACCACCGTAACCACCATCACCGCCATCTGTAACCACCGCCTTACACTACCGTCGTCTTACCACCAGTATCAAATCCACTGAACCGTCACCACCATAGTCGCCATCACCACCGCCATCGACAACCATCACCATCACAACCAACAACATCCACAACCGCAACAGTCATCAACCACCACCGCCATCACTTGCCACACCACCCTCGCAACTACAATCGCCATCACTAATGCATCCACCATCGTCGTCCTCGCACCCCATCACGACCACCAACAGCCTAAATCACTACGATTATCATTATCGTGACCTACAGATCGGTCGAGGAAGGGGAAAGGGTCGGTTAGGGCTGTAGCCGCCGACGCTACCACCACCCTAACACCAACAGAACCACCTCCACCGTCGCCTTTATGGTTGTTTTGTGCCTCCCCCGTTGCGATTTAAAGGAAACAACCATCACCAGTAGATTCAGGGGTCGAGTTTTAAAAGATAAGGTGGTCCAAGTGCTCCTATTCGCTGGAGGGCCGCCGTGGGCGGCCAGAATCCAACTGGAATGGGGGGGGTTTGGCGGCTGCACTCCCTTTCTCTCTCTAAGAACACTAAAATGAAAGAGAGAAAGGGATTATGGGTTTATATATGTGGGCTTTAAGTGTGGGTATCCATACCACGTATGAACTCCTCTCACATTGCGTTTTTGAAATATATTTTACGATGATATTAATCGTTAAATGTTATAAATATTTTAAGAATATCATTTTGTTATATTTTAAATATATATCTAATAATCAAATTGTCACAATATGTTAATGTGGCATCTTAAACGTGTTTTAATCGTTTTAAGTGTTTTCTTGTAACAAAATTTAATATTGTTATTTTAATAATAATAATATATGAAATTAAATATTTGAAAAATACTTTACATGTTAATCCGTACATTAAAGACGTCAAAATGCTTCTTGATTTTGTTGAATTTTCAGGGTTGTCACTAGGTACACTCTTGTTCAACAGCAAGAAACACAAAAATATACCTAGCTAGAAGATGTATCTGTCATCTTGGCCTTTCCTTAGCTATACTATACTCTCTAGGCCCATAACTAGACTCATAAACTCCATGTGACACTCCTTGTGAGTTGCTACCTGGCATATTGTCATTAAGAGAGGTTCCCCCTTCACATTGGGGCTCCACCTCAATCTAAACCTCCTGACTAATGCTTGAATCATCAAGGTCTTTACCAATAACATTCTTATACATAGTATCCTCTTTGAATATTACACTCCTGCTTACAATAACCTTTTAATTATTTCCCTCCAGCTTTAAGAGTCTATATCCTTTAACTCCTTCAGGATACCCTAACATAATACATCTTTGAGCCTTTGGATCCCACTTCCCCTTGCTAGTATGAGCATAAGCTAAAGACCCAAATACCTTCAAGTTATCATACTCAGTCTTATAGCCTAACCACTTCTTTATAGGAACCATGTTTTCAATAGCTGATAAGGGTGATCTTTTCACTAGATAGGCTGTAGTGGCTAGAGCTTCTACCGAAAATCTAGTAGGTAGACCAGACTCATGCAACATGCACCTAACCTTGTCTAAAAGAGTTCTATTCATTCTCTCTGCCAGCCATTTTGTTGAGGAGTAACAGGTACTGATAAATGCCTAGAAATACCATTAGCTTTACAGAATTTATTAAATTCATTACTACAAAACTCTAGGCCATTATTAGTCCTTAACTTTTTAACCTTTCTGCCTGTTTGAGTTTCAACTAGCACCCTCCATTCTTTAAATTTTCTGAAAGTTTCATGTTTGCCTTTTAAAATGTAGACCCAAACTCTTCTTGAAAGATCATCAATAATAGACAGAAAATAAGAACCCCCTCTCAAAGACTTAGTCCTAGCATGTCCCTAGAGATCAGCATGAATATTGTCCAATATACCTTTTGTAGTATGAACACCTTCCTTGAATTTGACCTTGTGAGACTTGCCCATGATGCAGTGCTCTCGGAAGCCAAAGTCACACTCCTTTAGAATATAAATCACCTCTTGTTTCCTTGGCTCCATCAACCCTTTACCACTTATATGACCAAGCCTCTTGTGCCACAGCATAGCCTGTGTGAGTCTCACCTCTTCAACTGCAGTCACAGTCCCTGGGTTTGCCCGACCATCCAGCACATAGATATTATTATCTTTTCTTGTGCCAGTCATAACCACCATAGACCCTTTGACAACTTTTTCTTTTCCATTCTTCATGTTAACTTTATACCCTACACTTTCAAAAGTGCCTAATGAAATGAGATTCTTTATTAGTTGAGGAATGTACCTTACATTTGTCAACTCAACTTCAGTACCATTTAGTAGTTTTAAGACTATAGTACCATACCTTTAATTGTACACATCCTATCATCCCCCAACTTAACTGTAGCAAGATTTTCCTACTTCAATTCCTTGAAGAACCCTTTGTCTGGAGTCATGTGGTATGAGCAATCAGAGTCCATGATCTAGTCTCCTCTTACATCTCCTATTGTGACTGCTAACACATCTGCACTTTAATAGCCATCAACAGAGCTTTCAGGAGACCCATTACCTTGATTCTTGAAAGAACTAGAATCAAACTTCTTATTCTTGCTTCTTTCTGGACAATCTCTTTTCAGGTGATTTTTTGAATTACACATAAAGCACCTGAGTTTGAATTTTGAATTCGATCGGCTTGATGATCTTGGTTTCATGGTCCTTTGGTCAGGCCTTCCCCTAACAAACAGACCCTCACCAGAATCATCCTTGACATCATTCCGTTTCTTTAGTTCCTTAGAGTTTAATGTTGATAACACCTCTTCTATTGAAAGTGTCTCTCTTCCAAACATGAGGGTGTCAACAAAATGTTCATAGGATGATGGGAGTGAAGTCAAGAATAAGATCGCCTGATCTTCATCATCGATCTCAACATCTATGTTGGCCAAATCTAACACCAATTTGTTGAAATCATTAGTGTGATATTCTATTGACTTACCCTCTGTCATATGGAATGTGTATGATCTCTTTTTGAGATACGAACGATTTGCCAATGACTTCGTCATACACAACCCTTCCAACTTTGACAATATTCCCACAACTGATGTCTCCTTTGACACCTCTCTTAACGCCCGATCTCCCAAACTCAACATGATTGCGCTATGAGCCTTGTCCAATATATCCTTCTTCTCTTTTTTGGACAGGTGAACCGTTAATCAAGCTTCCCCTGCTAACGCATCCACAACTCCTTGATGAACCAGAAGTGCTCTTATCTTTACCCTCCATAATCCAAAATCGTTCTTGCCGTCAAAATCTCAATTTGAACTTAGTGGACACCATCGTGATAGCCTGATCGTCGTTCGCGTGTATGAGCCTTCTAACGTGGCTCTGATACCAATTGTTGAAATGAAGACAATCACTCGATAATGAACTCAAGAACGATACTTGAAAGCAACTCAATTACTCAATACTCAGGAAGAAGAATACAACGTGAATGAATGAAAGTACAACCATTATTAAGCCCTATCCCCTCTTAACAACCCTTTACCGAACTAACTAATTGTCTGAGTACACAAACAACAAAATTACACTAATAGTCCCTCAACTATCAAAGTTGACTATCTAACACTAAACTACATATAACTCTTCATACTAAACAACCAAACATAACCTCACTGACTTGAAGATCACATTTAACAGCTTTGAATTCTCCATTCTCTCGACCATTTGTATATATATTATAGCAATCAATCAATGAAATATGTGATGATGATGATTCATCAAGTCTCAAGATAAGAAACATCTTTCATATACAAGTAATGAGATTGGAGCTACAATAAGTCCTTCAATTCCACCTACCTTTTCTTCTGGTTTGATTTCTCAGTCACTAATTACAACATATACAAATACCTACCTACCTACTTACTGGACTATGCATGCTTGATCACATCTATACATATATTGTCATACAACAATAATTAATACAATACACTTTAATTTCCTCAGCACTTTCTTGTTTCTACGTTTCTTTTACACTTGCTATGCACTAGATATGCATATACATATGATGTCAAGCACTAATCAGAGTTCTTGATTGTTGCCTGCATATATCATATGATTAATGTTTTACCTGTTAAAGGATGCAGCTGATTCGTCATCGTATGGTGCTCTACCACTATCAGTCTCACTGGAAGCTTGATTAGGCACCGGTACGTTGTTACCTAAATCACCATCTAACCTCATCTTCTGCACTTCTGAATATGACAAAATCTTTATGCTTTGTACACAGCTCACAAATTCCCTGAAAAACTCACCAACAACATATACTTTCAGTAATATTATTAAAGAAAACAACACTGTTAATTTGGTTTTAGATCCAAGCAACTTACTCCCATGGGTCATCGCCAACTAACAATATGTCGTTCTCATGATCAACATATACGAGTTTCCACTCCATCCTTTGTGTGTCTTCTAGTTGGCCTTCTATCCCAAACATTCGAGCTAGATCATGTCTTAGCTCTTCATACCCCTTGTAACGTGTCACGTCGATTGTTCTTCCGACTGACCCACGTTTTTGGACCTACAAAATAATAATAATATTATCAGCTAAATGTCAACAATATATTCAATCGTGTACAAATATATGTTACCTTTGTGTACGTTCTCATGCGCTGCTGCTGAGTGTGATTATTACCCCACAATCCATTTCCTACAACACTAGTATCCTTAGCAGCAGCAGCAGCCATATTGTCATTTGGTTTGAAAGAAATATCAGGCATTCCAAATGATTGTGGACTTATCTCAGCAGCTGACAACTCCGGCTCAATATCTCTAGAGCTGCCACTAATGTAAATTGACATCATGTTATGAGAATCAAAACCCCTTGACAACAATGCATCTGGTGGCAGACTATCGATATTAGCACCAAAAGAGAGATCACCCCTACTTTGTGAGTGAACAACTATATCACCCTCCCGACAGAAGTTTGGGATGTTGTAGTTTTGTGGAAGGCAACCGCCAGCAGCATCCATACAGTATGATGTTACAGATGTGGTAGGTTCAGTAGTAATGGATTTTTCTTTAGTTTGCTCTGGTAGTTTCAAGTTAGATAACTCATGTTTGACTCTTATATCGGATTTAATTTGACTTTGAAGTTCATGAAGAAATTTAGAAGGGTGATCAATATTAGAATCATCACCAGATGGTCCTTGTTGGTTCTTGATCCGGAAGTTTGATGTCGTTAGTTGACAGTTATTTGTCAAAGGTGATGTGGAACACGAGGGAACATCACCATCACCAGGAGGATAAATGCTTAGCGGTTTGTATTGACTCTGTTGTTGGTTTGATTGTGAAAGTGTTGATGCCGACAAGCTGTTACCACTAAGTTGTTGTTTGAGTTGCTGACTTACCTGCTGTTGTAGAGGCTCAACCGGTGAGAACATATGTTGTTGCTGTTGCAATTTTTGCAGGATCTGCAGTGTTTGCTGTTGTTGTAGTACGTCTGATGGAGATTGTTGCAACTGTTGTTGTTGTTGTTGTTCCATTTGATGTTGTGACGTAGATAAAGGCTGCAATGAAGTCCTATTGGCTAAACCACTATATAGCTGTTGAGGTTGTGTGTTTCCTAATATTTGTTGTGATTGTGGTTTCTGTTGTTGTTGATGCTGATTGTATACATAATTTTGTTGTTGTTGATACAATTGCTGCTGCTGAAGTTGCTGGTTTTGTGGCCATGGAGGAGAGTGTTGTTGCAGGGGGGCGACAAGTTGGTTCCTTTGGTTTGGTTTGTTGGAGTGTGAGATGTTAGGGTTATGAGGGGATTGAAAGCTTAATAGCTTGGAGGGATCATCAAAGCTTAGAGAATTTGAAGACGCAATGGTAGGTGGTTGTATATTAGATGTTTGAAACCCATGATGATTCTGCTGCTGCTGCATGCTCATCCACTGGACCAAACTCAATCCAGGGTACATTGAGCTAGACCCATCTTTCATCCCCATATCTTCAAGCCAGGGCATGGCCATCCCTCTTTTATAAGCATTCTCCATCTCTGTATCAATGTCTGCCACATGTGCAACAAACAAATTTAGATTCAAATTCTTTATCTATCAAAACATGAAGGTGATATCACACACAGAGAGACAAAGAAAGATTGCTTAATCACCTGTTTGTTGATGGAACTTTTGCCTGAAAAATGTAGGTGGACACATGTAAAATGGAGTCACAACAGGCTCAATTTCCCATATTGAGACCCGATGAGGGCGCTCACCAGCTGATGATTCATCCCAACCCACCTGTACCGTAACAAATTAAAGAAAAGAGTCTCTCTTGACATTAAACCTTATAAAGGAAGGGCATTTTAGGAATATAAATATGTGGTAATGACCAACAGTACCTGAAGACTACGCCATTGTGAATCCTTCCACCTCACTGGATCCAAATCACTGATACCAGTTATAGTTCCCATGTATCTACGCACCCCTGACTCTTCAGACTCAAACATCATTCTAAACCGCATGCCCAATGAAACTTGACCATACATTGCTTTATTGTACTTGGCTAGGGGTATCACAAACTCAGCAGGACTTGCCCTGTCAAATTTGAACGTTTTTTTCAAAATGATTTATAATTAATGATATCCCAACCGCTAATAAAGAAGAATGTAAACATGTTACATAATACATATGTGTGTATAAAACCTAGGATTGTAATAAACTGTGAACGGGCTGTTATTTGCAGCAGCATGAGCGGCGGCAGCAAGGATTCCAATATGCATGCTGTCACTGGATATAACTGATGATGAGAGCGCAGGCTGTTGTCTGTTGGATCGTCTAACTCCCAACAGAAGCTGTGATTTCTCATCTCTACAAATCATCAGCAAATCAAGTCACAAATCAATACATAGTAAAAAATAATAATAACTTTTTCTTTAGTCATACCTTACAAAAAGGACAGCATCACCAGCAAAAAGCCTTTTGGAGCTCACAAAAACACTCCATCCTGTGGTTAGTAGATGCCTCTTGGGTTGCCCTGAAAATCAAGATAACCAAATAACTACTTATGGAACAGAGAATATGCCTGCTAGCAGATGAAACAAGGGTAAGTTTTGGAATTCAAGAAACCTCGATATATATGTCTCAAAGTCCAGGACTGATCATGCAAATCTCTAGCTACCAGCTCCTGAGCTGGAGGTTGCATAGAGAGATCCTATAATACATGTGGTCTGGTGAGACATTGTGAACACTCAAAAAGCACACATTATACATATGTAAGCATCACGCATACACATACCAGAGGTGGGAATATCTTTTCAGCAGCTCGACGGGGGACAGAAAATCCACCATGGGTGCTGGTGTCACTAGCTGTAAGAGTTTTGCAGAAGAACTCACTAGGCTGCTTGTTTTGTTTGAGACCCATATCAGATATAAGTAACGCTTCCTGGTCATACTGCAACCGCGATCATGTTTTATAAAAATCCAATTAACAAAACATACCAAACTTTATATACTAAATTAAAATATCCAGCTGACTCACTTTAGTTACAGGTTGAAGAGTCATCTGCGCGTACACCTCATCAGTTTCAGAATCAGCCTAAATCATTTACGACGATGAAACTAAGTCAAGTCAACGACAAGTGTACATTATTGTAACTCTTATTATGATCAAATTATATAATCACATACATGTAATGTGACATTATGAAGCATGCAGATGATTTTAGAAGGAAGATTGGGATAGCTAGGTATGTTTTGTGTATCCTTGTGCATAGATGCTGCAACCTTAGAAAAGCAATTTTTTTAACCAAAACAATTAATTAATGAATGAGTAAACAAAGTTGAGATGGAGATATGCTGATTACACATAACTAAGAAAGCTTACTTGCTCGCTGTGACCTTGTGGAAAGTAGACCACGAGACTTCCAACGGATGGCAACGAGACCATCGGGCCAGCACAAGCATGCCATAACTCTGAATTCATTACCTTCCTTTCCCCTGACAGTATAAAGTAAACACGAGATCGACTTCTTCTAGTTAAAACTTTTGAAAATTGGTAGTCTTATATTTGGGTACATGAATTAGAAAAAGTGAATAATATATGAACTTCTGTGAAGACATAATAGTTGGCAAGGGTCAAGTTTGATAACAATAATAATAATAATAAGACTAGTGTGAGGTGAGGTGAGGTGACAGGCTAAATTCCATCAGTGGGCATGGTGCCACACAATGGACCACATATATGAATTAAGTTAGCAGATTAATTTGGATGATCTAGCCTAAAGATGCAATCCACTAAAAGCTTCAAGTATCCTTCAATTAGTGGGACCAAGCTTCAGATGAGGATTCTTCATTAATATTCAACCTGCCAACGCATATGCTGCCTGCGATTGAAACAACAAATTTCCGTTTTTTTTTAATTAAAAAATTATTATTATTATTGTTTTATAGTTCTCTTCATTCAAGAATTATGAAAAGGGGTGAGAAGATAACATAACATAGAATAGGAATCGAAATCATATTAACAGTTGACATGAAGAAGCAGTTTTAGGAATAGAATCAAGTAGTGAGTAAAGTTGGGAACTTTGATTTGTGGGATCTTTTGTTTTTCTTTTAAGTGTGAGAATGAGATGAGAAGAAATTAAAGAGGAAGAAATTGATTGAAATGAAATGAGATGAGATGATATAGCTGAAGTGAAGTGAAGTGGGTTGATAGGTGTTGGGAGGAGGTTTCATTATCGGAGGAGAAAAGGTGGCATTCAGATCCGCCGGAATACACACAGAGAAACACGCTATTCAGACCAAGCCAATACTGTTGATTACTTAATCGCCTAACAATACAATCTGAACATCAAATTTTGGTTTCTTTGAATTCGTTATCACAGATATACAACTTCAAAAATTAGATAAACAACAATGGAGATTTGTAATCTATGAATTCCAGCGACACAATCTAGTGAAAATAAATTTTGGTTCAAAAGTCGGATAAACAAGAATGGCGCTTTGAAATATATGAACTCCATTAGCCAAATTGAAATCAAGAAAAGAGTAAAAATTACGTACCAATTTGGAGTATCAACGTAAACAACAGATGAAGACGACGATATGATCAAATAAAACCCAGACGTCAATATATATGCAAGAATCGTGAGTAAGGGTTGAAGGAATCAAATAAAGAAGGATAATATATATGTGAGAAGCAAATACTAGTCGATACAGGCGAGGGGGTTAAAGAAGGCGGGTAAGTAGAAGAAAATGCAGTGAAATATATATATATATACACACGTGCATAGAGTTAGGATTATTACAGAACTATTTTTTATTTTTAAAATCATTGATTTATATAAGTGTAAATTAAGTTTGATGATACTTAGTATATTTTACATACGTGTATATCAGACATGAACAATAAACTATGTAAAACAACTAAATATCATCAGCTTTAACATACATTTATGTAAATCAATGATTCGTAATTTACATTTATGTAAATTAATAGTTCTTTTGGTTCTGAAAATAAAAAGTGATATTGTAATGATCCTGATATATATATATAGGAATGTGTTCTAGTGTTAACCCTTACTATTTGTGAGAACCATTTAACTCAACTATAGCCTTTAATTTAATATAAATTATTTTAGATTTCATTTGGAGGGCTTAGACGAGACTAAAGGCAATATGGTCATTTTAATATGTGTACATTTCCTGAATCATGACAACTTTATATTCATTTCTTTCTTTTTTCTATGTTGATAAACACCTCAAAATGAACTCAAGAAACCCACATCCTCAACCTTCTATACCTCTATTAACAATTTTTTGGTTCTTTACTTGAATCACAACACGAATGTATCATGTTGAAGATGATCGAATCAAAGGTCCATTGAACAATGAAGAAGACGAACAACCTGTTAAGGTCAAGGAAGTGTACGGGACTTTTAGATCTACCATTGACACGATTCAAGGAAGACGATCTATTAGGCAAGCCGATCTGGTGGTTCTCGACACCCCCCCTCCAGCGGATTTTAGATCTACCATTTCCAACGCAACCCTCCTTGGCGGCTTTCAGATTTGATAACTCGTGTCGTTTGGGAGGTTAGAGATATTGTTGTCGAAAGGTTGCTGGTGACGGTTATTCGACGACCCTCGGCTTGGGTTCTGGTGATAGTTGTATGGTTCATACTTCATGGCTGTCAAAGGAAATGATCGATGCACATGAATTTATAGAGATATAATATTGTATTTTTGTTAATAAGTTAAGTATTTCCCTTGCTTTTGTTTATAATTGAAACTGTATATTTTTTAAAACTTGTAGTTTTTTTAAGTTTTTTGGAAAGAAAATTATGAGAAATATTCGGTGGCTAATCATACATTTATTATTTTTGGATGGTAAATGCATGATCATACATTAATTATTTTTGGATGCTAAATGCATGTAGTTGTGCGTATGTTTCTCAAATAAATATTGTATAATGGTAAATTTTTGGTTGATAAGTGTATGTAACTATATGTTTCTCTAATAAATATTGTATAAATGTCAATTAGTTGCTAAATTAGTATAAGTGATTTATTGAAACGTGATATATATTTTTTCAAAGAATTTATTTTTATTGGTTTTTATATATGGTTCTTTGATACATTCATTGTAAATAATTATAAATATGATGTAATTCACTGTAAGTATTATGATTTTACATATGTGTTGGCTTTTAATTATATTTTTCTCGATGTAATTCACCGTAAGGAATGATAATATGACGTAATTTACGTAATTTTACATATGTGTTGGCTTTTAAATATAACGTAATTTACGTAATTTTACATATGTGTTGGCTTTTAAATATATTATAAAAAAGGTTATGAATGTATTAAAAAGTTGGATGTAGAGTTAATTTTATATAAAAGAAAAATATATATGAAGAAAAAGAAAGTTAGGTAGTGACACTTGTCACCAAGATATTCAACATGTATTTTCTTAGGTTGGTTAAATAACCACATTACTCATTTCTATTAAAAAAACTAATGGACACATGACGTGATCTCTTCTCTTTCAAAGTAAATCAATGGACCAAATATGGTTAATGGGTTTTTACAAAAACTAAAAGTTCTCGTTAGAACCAAACCCTATATGTATATATGTATATATATACATATATACATATACATATATACATATATACATATATACATATACATATACATATATATATACATATATATATATACATATACATATATATATATACATATATATATATACATACATATATATATATATATATATATATATATATATATATATATATATATGTGTGTGTGTGTGTGTATATATATACTATATATATATATATGAGGGGCATTGCATTAGTTGAGATCTATTGTGGGCTGGCAGATTTATACATTTTGGACATATGGAAGGTTAAAAATTGACGCCGTTAACATGCTTTTTGACATTGTTAAGTTGCTTCTTGTAGCATGTACGTGTATAATTATTAAGTATTTATAGAGGGAAGGAATATATATGGAGGCATATTATGTTATGTTATGTTAGTTTATTGGATGAGATGTATCTAAATATAAAGTAATCGTGCGTGTTTTGCTCCCACCCCACATTTTTGTTGTTTGGGTTGTAACTTGTCTGATGATTGATATCTATTAACTCAGCCATCTTGTGATCTGCCAACACAATATATACATTCATTATACATTTCAATTCTCAAAGGAAACCCAGTAATATATACTATATTGCCTCCAACACTAATCTTTTTTGTTAAGCTGGCTCTTAATTTTATGAACATGTCTTAACTTTAATGCCCTATCACGATGACCAACGTTCAAAGGTTCGATCTTCTAGACTAATTATATCTCACACATCTACAACTCATCAAAATCACAAATCACAACTCTGAACATAAATATCATAAATCAAAACAGATAACGTTATGCATTTGAAGTTTGGGTATCGGTCAAGCCTCGAGAGATTTGTTTGTAAATTTTGAGCAGTGGAACGGAGTATGTAAATATCATCGGAAAACACCAACACCTGCGATGGTTCAAGGGTTTGAGAACCATAGATCTTAGCTAGATTGTTGAACGGTAGTGGTCATGGTGCTGTTGTGTGAAATGAAAGAGATATGGGGAAATGGGTATGTACAGAAGGTGATATTGCAAGTTTTGAAAAAGAGAAAGCAAGAAAAAATGTTAGGTTGTGTTTCAGATGGTGGAGTTGGTGGTTGTGTTTCAGATGATCAAGAAGTAGTAAAACAATTTAAGAACTGTGTTTTCTATATATTATTTAACGAGTTTGAGTTGCACCTAAATCTATTTATTTTTAGTATTTATAAACTAATTTAATATGTAATTTTTAATTTTTCTTAATAATAATCCATTATTTTTTGGCATAACAATTGGATATTTCATGACATATGTTTCATGTTTGCTTTTTACATATTACTAATATTTTATATAGTTATATCATATTATAAACATCTTTTTGTCTTGATATTAGAACCTTTAGAATACATGTGAATTATATCATATTATCAATATATTTTTATTTAAAAGTTTATCTAATATTCAACATGTGTATTACACGGGTCACTAACTTAGTGTTTAATATTAACATAATTAATCATAGAGAAGCACTACTACGGACTTTGTATTTATTCATAGATGTAATTAAAGTTAGAAAGAAATTATATATTAATCATCCCATATCAAGGTGTTAAGTATGTAAATATTGTTATAAATGAAAAATACTTTATGTCCAACCAAATATTTATAGGCTTTAGTGTAACATCTTTGACTTTTAATGTGTAACCTACTAAATTAACTCTTTTAATGATTATGGTATTTTTATATGTAAACATTGATTGAATTCAATAACCTACTTGTAGAAACTATCTTATATTTTATACATTGTGATTTGTTGTGATACTATTACATGCTAATATGATTCTATAATAACATGTGTGTAAATAATCAATCTTGCTAGAAATAGTAACTTGAAATTGCCTTAGAATTAATCAAAGTCTAAGATAATGCTAAATTACTACATAAATAAAACACATATAACTATAAGGGTAAAAATTTTCATGTGTAACTTATGGTTACATATGTAGTTTTTATTCAAAGGATAAAGATTTAATTAATTAGATTAAGTCTTATATTTATCTAAACATATATATATATATATAACTATATATATATATATGCATGGATAATAACAATATATATATATATATATATATATATATATATATATATATATTATTTTAATCATTTAAGTGATATATATCTAATAAATAATTAAATAATTAACTAGTAATTATTCTAAATCTAACAACTAACAAATTAAACTAATCCTAACTCATAATTATCTATAAAATTTAGTTCATCCCCATTTTATCCTTTAAAATTTTTGAATTTTATTAATAAAATATTAAGAAAAACTATCCTAATTGAAACTTAAAACCCTAATTTATCAACAATAAATAAGGGATCTTATTCTTATTATTTTTTACACTAAAATCTAAATCTAGAGCTTTCGTAAAATCAAATATCAAATCATAGCACATCTCTTGAAGATCCAAGAAGTTTTTCCTATCGAGTAAGTTTTAGTGTTCTAGTATACATCTAGAATCGTTTCACCTAGTATGTAGTTATATAGCAAGCAAAAGGTTCTGACTAAGGAAAGACAGGGTCCTTAAGTGATGAAAATCCAGCAACTCTTTTCCGGGAAGCCTTTTGTTGGATGTGCTAGTCTGGGATGACACATATCTAGTATACGACAACCATTCTTGAACTTTTACAATAACAACCCCTCAACTAACGACAAATACAATAAACTAACTTAATAAACTTACTTAGGGCAATGTCACTCTAAGTTACTACAAGTTGCAAGATCAATCCACCAACTTTACAATGTGAGTTCATAGCCTATTTTTCTTTTGTATTTTGGGGTGGAAACATGCTCTCTATATCAAACTGGAAATTCAAATTCTAAAGTCAAAACTAGTTTTTTGCAAATTTAATGACAACTTTCTTAAACTAGTGAAACTAAATTGATTATACATGTTGCTATATTCTATGACACTTTTTACTACAATCCCATTCGGTACTCGGGTTGATGCATGTTAATCAATACCGAGTGTCCTTTGAGTAAACGTATTCTTTTTGACTTGGAATGAGCCGAATGTTCAGAAACTGCATACTAGATAACATACTATTAGTCTGACCTCTTGTGCCAGGGGGTTATAAGAGAGGGCATTCGATCACTAGGGTTGGTTGTGGACTCATGTATAGTAGTTTATTTACTTGAATTTAGAAAATTGTTTATTGATTTGTACATTGTTATCTATTATATTTATATTTCTAAACCTATGTTATCACCAACTTTTTAGTTGACATATTTTAGCATGTTTTCAGGTAATGAAAACTAAGTTCGTTGCTTTGCTCACGCTAGGTTTCAAGGATAAGATTTAGTTGGACCTAGTTAGACTTTGAATAAAATAAAGATTTATCTGTTTGTTTAGTTTATTTGTTTTTAGAATTAGATGCAATCAATTATTTGGTTTTAAAAAGTAATTTCCTTTAGTACTCTTTTTTCCTTGTGTTATGATTCATTCTCATCACGCCTCGGTGTTTTTGCTTTAACCGGAGTGTAATATTTAGATATGATGATTATGTATAAATATATAATGTATGTGTTGTCTGTGGTAACACTAATAGAATAAATCAGTTTTCGCTCTTTATTTCCTCTCTTGTTATATACCTCCACCATAATATACCAAATGAAATCATAAATAAATCTGGGTACTTATGTTGGGTTTTACTTCTTGTTATACGATTATCTGGATAAATATTTGTTGCATCTCAACATCCTAACTGTGAGTTTAATAAGACAATATTCCTAGTCTTAGGGGAAGATAAAAATAAGTAAGCCTAGAAATACACAAAATAATATGAAATGCATCACTAATATTAAATTTAAAACCTGAAAGAAATCAATATGAATTTGAAGTCCAACATATCATACACGAGTAAGAATAACAAATGAATTACTAGATGTATACAGAGTGAGAAAGTCACATATACTAACATTGAATTTACCTGCTCGAATTGACATAATTATACAAAGAAAATATGAAAAATTAATCGGTTCCATGGATTAACATCCACAAAAACAAAAAAAAAAAGTATAATAATCAAGTTGGTATAACCCCATAAAGATTATAAACAAACCTTTGAAGATGTACATATCTCAGAACCAACTAATAAATTATATGAAGAAAATAATAGCACCTTAAAATTGGTAAATATCCTAGAAGAGAATGATATAATCCCATGATAGATTAATAAAATCTCACAAGAGGATAATAAAGCACTATAACAAACTCTGGTACCAAACAAACATGAGATCTCAAATAAACTATGTACAAATATGTATGATATGAAATCGAAATGAAATACATATTTAGATATGCTATAGCATTAAATGTATTCGAGGTGAAAGATTGCGTCCATAACTCTGTATGAGTACATACACAGAGATGACTTGTTGAAATTACAAGATGCCTTCAAGGCCTAAATTAAATTTGCTTGACAAAAAACATTTTCAAACCACTAGTCCAAACATCCATAGAGATCAAACTAGTATGTTATTAATGGGTGTCTCTTAATAAAAAGAAACTTAAAGAAAAAGGTTGTATGATATAAGGTACGGAGTGTAATATACAATGTTTTTCCCAAATCCCGGTATTTGATTAGAGAAAATGTTGTCTCTTTTAGTGGATGCAATACCCTTACCATGTTCATCGCCTCACAATCTAATAAGAACTTCAGATGAAATCTATAGATGTCATCACCACACACTTATATCCGACACTTAAAAGTGATAGTTACATCAAAATCTTTGAAAGGTTAAGATTGTAAAAGACATTAAAATTAATACATCCAGATATGAATGCTAGATATCTATATGTCTCAAACAATCTTATCATGTGTGATACACTCGACTCGATGAATAATTTGAGGAACGGGTTTGAAAATTTTAGTTTTCTGTTATTTACATAACTTAGTTATTTTTCAACTTGTAATTCGAGTATATGTGAGAAGAGGTTAGTCTATCAATCTACACACATAATATATTAGCATATTTTATATGAACAATATTGATATACTAAGCCACCTACGTTGTCTAGTCGCTATACATACACAATAATCTTTAACGCTCCCAGATAGAGGGCGAAAAAGTATTTGATCTATAAGTATCATACTTAAACGTGATCGGTCCACCAGTATATCTCGTAAATATCACGAAACGTGGTAGTGCATTTATTATCATATGTGCAAGCGAAATCTAATTCGAATAAAACCCGTTGCATTCTTTTGTCTCTTTAGGTTTTGTTAGGAAGATTTTAATGAGGTAACACAACCGATCTAGTAAATTCACTTTATTTTATAGGTCCTCAAGTGCCGATTTAACATCATCCTAAAGTATGGTGTTAATTATATATGAAGCACGTTGTATTTTTTTCTTTAGTTGTGGTTTTATCCCATTGGGTTTTTCTAGCTTGATTTATAACAAGACAGCTTCACTAGAGTATAAAAAAATAGGTCGACTTTTTGTAGGAAGCAAAACATGCAGTTCTTTTACGATAAAAATATGAAGTTTTGGCTACTTGGTTATGCTCATGCATCATATCTATTGGACCCGCACCGAGTTAGATCATAAAGAGACAAGGTCATGACGTTCAAAAAAGTTCAACTACGCTATATGAAGAGAGTATGACACGCCTCACATAAATTAAAAAAGGCTACATCAAATATCAAGCAAACTGTTGTCATAGAAGAATAGATTCCACAAATAAACTATATATGTTAAATTGAGGAGAATATTATACACGTTGTACTCTTTTTCATTGTCTAAATTTTGTCCCACTGAGTTTTTAGTAAGGTTATAACGAGACAACATAACTGATCATGCAATATTAGTTAAATTGATCCTAAAATACTGAATTAACATTATCTGGTAGTATAATGCTGATAGTGTGTAATATAAAATGCTTGAAGTAGATTGTTATAAATGCAAACTATTTTAGGCTCAACCCAATATTTATGGGCTTTAGTGTTTAATGAGTGTGTATAAATATATGATATGTGTTGTCCCTGATAACTCTAATAGAATAAATTAGTTTCCCCTCTTTATTTTTTATTTTTTATGTTATTTATTTGTATTAATATATACAACATGGCATATAATATAAACTGTATTTTATGTGACTGTTTTATAGCATGCCTAATAGTATAAATAATAAATTTAATGATGTATAAAGATCCTCACCTGTGTTATTTTGATTTATTATGAACTTGAATGAAAATACTGTTATTATGCGCTTAATTCTCGAAGTAGAACTAGAACTATGAAAAAAGAGACTTTGGGTGTAATGGTAAAGTGGGTCCAAAAAGAATCATAACCCGGTGCAAAAAGGGGAGAACGGAGAACCTCTAATATGTATGAAATTATAAAATAATTGTTCACATGGTATCCCTTTGAAGGTACATTTACTTGGTTATTTTTAATATTTATTTGATATGTGAAAGAATAAAGATGGTAAATTTACTTTGAAGAGTACATTTACTTTGCAGAGCAATTATTAATTAACGATATTTTCTTAAAAACTCTATATTAACACCCATGACATATTTCATGTACCTATTTGCTATTCTTCTCATAACTTAACTTCAACATATCAACCCAAAGTTTAATTGTTATTTAATTATTATCTTTTTGGTAAAGTTGGGTCTCGTAGATGTAAAAAATAAAGCAGAGTGGAAGATGGACGGAGTGGTAGTATAAAGGAGATTTGATCTGATTTGATGACACTTAAATACACTTATAGGAATATTACTATATTATCATCTAATTAATGATCAGTAAAATAATAGAGGGGACAAATGGAATCATTGAAATCATGAATGTATCCATCATCATCCGGCCTCTATATCAATAAATAAAAAGAGTTCGAGTATGCATTCCCTCCCTTCCACATGTTGTAATCATTCATTTTATCATGAAGGAAGCTATTAATTACTTGAGTTTTTCTATTACTATAATTTCAGCGACGCCAACGTGATCGAATAACAAGTTGTCCCGCAAACAACCGAGATCAATATTGGAGGTGGTTCGTCCAAAGTGATGTATAAACAATGATGTAGCAAAAGGTTCACACATGCTGACATAAGCGGAGAACAACCATTAGAGTTTTGTGTGGCAAGATGATCCCAAAATGATTAAAAAGAAAATTCTATAGAGAACAATTATGGTATATGGAATCGATTGTTGCACCATCAGAAAACACAAGTAGCAAGCTGGAGGTAGTACAAATGAATATGCTGAAGGTGGTGTGTAAACATGCAAGGTTTGATCGGATAACACTATATAAGAAAAAGTTCGGGGTGGCATGCATTTCTAAAAAACTTAAAGAGAAGAGATTTAGATGGTATAAACATGTGTAAAAAAGACAAATGACAACACTAATAAGAACCATAAAAATCCGATAGTGTAGGGAGGAGTAGCAAAGGCAAACCAAATATAACATGAAAACAACATATTAGACATGAATTGCTAAACTTGCACATCTTCAAAGGCATCATATAAAAGTTATAGATTTTTTAGATGAGTGTATAGATCTGTTCGTGTTGATATCTTAGTTTTTCCTATTAGTTTCTTTCCATTATGCCTTGATGCAAGTGTTGATTACTTTCAAGATTGTTCATTCTGATTTTTCTTCTCTTTTTCTTTTACTACTATCACTATAATTGGTATTTTGTTACCACCTTTGTTAGCGATAGCCTGCTACTATTATTAGTACATTATGTTTTTGTTTATAATCTACACTTCTGCTTTCTTTTTCTTATTATCCACCTTGAGCCTTATACAATAGCATGATATGATCGGGTTTTTACTAAATATATTTGTTTGATAGCTTTTTGTTTTGTAGTTGAGAAGTAAATACTCACACCATAATGAGATAATAAGCACAGGAGATGGGAGAATTATATGTGTTCTGCATCTCTAATATGAAACATAACACCACTGTTTATAGAGGGTGTTACAAAGTTATACAAGTTATCAACTACATAATAGAAAAGTAACAAACAATAACAGAAACACTCAGTAATGAAACTAAAAGAAGCGATGCGATGCCCCCATTCTTGGGTATACTATATTCATAGAAATGTTTGATGTATTTTATATATTTGTATTTTGGCATGATAATGAAAATCAACCCCACCCCACCCCACGTCTTCTCCTTCCTCCCCACAATTATTATTATTAATAATACTAAAAACGAAAATTCAATTATTAATTAACAGGGTCCTTCTTCCCTACACACTAATTGACAATCGAATCGTACGGAACCACATTAAACTGACCGACACACTTGCAAACTGATGATGCATTCATTATTTCATGAAACTATGAGTAAAATTCAAATATATATTTTTTTAACGTCTAATCAGATCACAAACGGCCTGAACATCTTCATCACTGGAGTACAGAAGCTTGGGGTATTAGGCTGGCACGACCTCGAAGAAGAAATGGTACATCAGTTTGTTCCCATCAGTCACAAACCTGAGACCACTCTTAGAAGAAAACCCACCTTAGGTGCGAAAAACACCCGGCCCAACCTGAAACTTTTTTTTTTCCCACAGGTGAGAGTTAAACAAAAGAACTCCCCTATTTAATTAAAATCTAGGGTAAATTTAAAAAAATGTTATAAATAAATTAGCATGTATGTGTGTAGTGTTACTTCAATCAAAATTGGTCTACGGAAAACTTCTTTTCTGGATTGTAGAATGATAATTAAAGATGACAGGATGGCATCCGGGGCCATTAGGCATTGAGATCATCAATCATCTAATCACAAACACATGGGATAGCAGCCAGCCAAGAAATTATAATGACATACTAAGAAGTTGCTAAAGATATGACATCCATCTTTTTCCCCAAAATCAAAGCTTTCATCACATATGTATTATATTATATCATCTACTCTTCAACCTTACCTGTTGGTGTACTTGTTTGTTGTCAAACCAAAATTCACATAAATATAATATATCATCTACTCTCTCCACCAGTCCAGTCCAGTCCAGCTACACCAATTATACACCTCACCATCACATTAATCATCCATCTTTCAACTAACATTTAATCTCCCTGTCACAACAAAAAAGTCATTCTCATCCATTACAATGTTTTCTTTTTCTTTCATTGTTTGTTTTTTTTAATAAAATAAAAAAAAAATAAACAGATTCCATGAAATGAATACTACCTCCTCGTAGTTAACCATCTTTCTCTTCTTTTTCAAACCTTCGTTCACTTTGTGTGTTCTTTTCCTCTTTTCTGTATGCTTCTTCTGCACTGACCTCCCCACCAATGATGGCTGCTCCTTCAGTGCAAAACTTTTCGCCACATGTCCCAGGTGAAGCTTTTTCACCATGAATATACTCTTCAGCTCCCCACGATGTGCACTATATGCCCTCACCCATGAGCAGAATGCATTTTGTGCCAACTTCTTTATTTTCGCCTATTCAAATATAAACTGCTTTGCTTAAAGAACCCATTATTCAAGTACAACAAATTACAACAAAAGAACCCATTATCCAAATACAACAAATTACAACCATCACTAAAGGACCTACCTCACTGAAGACGAAAGATTCAAGAGACTTTTGGAGATCAAGTACCCATGGATGCATTTCTATTGAAACAAACTTTTTATGACGATGATGTTTTAACGGAAAACCATCTAAAAGTTTCACAAGTGGGTATTCTGTTAACATTACTCCATGTTTCTTCAATTCTTCCAGGTAATCAACTTCAATGGGCTGCAGAAATAATAAAGAATCCCCCCTTTCACCCAAACGAGCAGTTCTTCCAACCCTGCAAATCCCCACAACTACTAATTTCAGTCCGTTTAACAAAAAACAAAAAAGAAAGAGATAATATTAACTGAATATGCATATTATACCTGTGAACATATTCAGTTGCTTCCCCAGGGGAATCATACTGTATAATGCATCTAACTTTTGGAAAATCTAACCCTCTAGCAGAAACGTCGGTGGACAATAAAAGAGCTGATTTTTCAGTCTTAAAAGCATTGAAAGCTTTTACACGATCCTCATGCTTCATGTTACCATGCAATCTCAAAATGTTGCATTTAACAAATAGTACCCTTGTTTTTGTATCTGATTGCAAATTTGATAATCCATGAAATTGACTTATGAGTGCATGATGAAAATCTACAGCATCACATGTTGAGAAGAATACCACAATCTGAGACCATAACAAACAGCTTATTCCTTGTAAACCAATTAAAATTTGCATTTACGAAAACTATAATCACTGCTTAACGTCAAGAATTTTAACAAACTCGTTGTATCATTTGATTTAGATAATGAGAAATTAAGATTTTGATACCAGCACTAATCTTTTGTTGAATCATTTGATTTTAACAAAGTTCAAATAAAGAATGGAAAGGGCAATTCACTATCTTAGAACGCCAACCCTGTTACTGAAACAACATGAACAACAGAATTATTTTACAGCAATAGCAAAAGTGTAGTGAATAGAAAAACATTAGCCTTTTCTGAAAACATTACCATAACAGGGGATACTAAAAGGTGCATAATTGGATAGCCCAAATAAATTTATCTAGAAATACAAGCACATGGATCACATGCATAAACATGACCTGATGACCTCATTAAGTCTTGTTAGAGATATTAAGTTAAAACTTAAAAGGCTTGATATTTTAAAACGGAAGCAAACCAATTCTAACAAAATAAAATTGAAGGATGACTATACCTTTTGGGACGCTTCTCCAGCGAATAGATTCTTTAGAACAGAAAGAAGCACCACAAGACGAGAACCACAAGGCACTGGAGTACAGTATGAGCCATAAGAAACAAATAAAAACAATTCACTGAATATTATGCAACTATTTCCCTTTTCTTTACTTAATTACCTTTAACATATCTTTGGCTCAGTTGAGCTGGAAGCTTATATTCCGCATTTGACGTTATCGGTACTTTCCCAGATTTTACTAATGTTTCAATTGCATTATCTAATAATGTAACTTGCTTACTGGAAGGTTGTATCTTCGTATCATCAAGACCAATCATGACTGGATTGTCCAAACTAATATTTGCAAGATGATTGACCTTCTCATTTAAGGTGGCTGACAAGAGCAAATTTTGCCTCACAAATTCAGTATCTTTGCTTTCAGACATCTGTGGCCTTGAACCCAAAATATCAAGTATCTCTTCTATCTCTTTACCAAATCCAAGTTCTAAAATCCTGTTGTAGAATAAAATAAATCGTTTATGAAAAAAGAAGAATGATACATGTACAAATAAGAAAGGTAAGGCAAATTTTCTGTGGGATTGGAAACAAAACCTATCTGCCTCATCAAATATTATCCAGCGCAAATTCTTATGTACAAACGATGATGTATGCTTTAAATGATCCAATAGACGTCCAGGAGTTGCAACGAGAATAGATATTCCTAAACACAAAAGGTAAATTCATACAAATGAACTGCAATAAAAATCAACTTTTATCTCGCCCAAAGGCTCTATTATAAAACACAGGTTTGCAGGCTTATGCCATTTTAGTTGATCTAGTTAGAACCTAAGTTGTGATAAAGATTTTGTACCTTTCCTCAACCTGGCTTTCTCTTTTGACCTGTTTTCCCCACCCATAATATAACCGGGAACAATCCAATGGAAACGGTGCAATAACTTGTGCAAATTTTCATATACCTGCATGCATAGCTCATGCGTTGGTACAATCACCAGCGCTATTATCAAGTTGAATTTAAGTTAGCATTTCTTAACACAGAAGACTCTAAGTTTGAATTTAGTAAGAGGATGAGAATGTGGATACGTGAGTGATGATGCATATGAAGCACATACCAAAAGTACCATCAGAACGTTGAATTCTATGATCATAGTTTTGCAACTGATGAATGACGGGAGCCAGGTAAGTGACAGTTTTACCAGTGCCTGTAGCGGCATTAACAAGCCTGTGGTTGGGACACAAAACATTGAATAAACTAGAAACATGGAGGGCAAAGCAAAGGAATGACAGAGAGAGAGAGAGAGAGAGAGAGAGAGAGAAAATTACACATGTCTTCCGGAGAGGATAACCGGAATAGCTTGAGCTTGAACTAATGTAGGAGCTTGAAATCCCATTCTGTCTGTCATTGCAGCGGACAACATATATAATTATCAAAAGTATGATTGAATCTTTGAAGAATTGATGATGGATGGCGGCACAGAGGAATGATATAGAAAAAAGCAGCAACTATTCGATTGGATACCATACCTCGGAGTTGGTCGCATAAGGCAGGGTGAAGGCCGAGACTAGCGAAATCACAACACGCGAATAATTCCTTTGATGCCCCCTCACGCTCACTCTTACTCTTACTCTTCTTCATCATCTTCCCTTCCGCCATCGTCTGCATCTCGTCTAGTCTAGGGTTTATAGTTATTATTAGATTAGATACCAGAAAGAATTCAAAACCCTTTCTTTCTTTTATAAATGTGCACCAACAGCCCCTTAAACTTGTAGATATTACATTACCACCCCTGGACTTTTCAAGTGTTTTTTGACATGATCATCTCATCCATCCAACCCAAACGAGAAGGAGAGCGAAGCGCATACGACCTACCTACCTATACCTGTTCTAATGATCTAATCATCTTCAAGGAGTTGAGTTTCCTGATGAAGCCTACCCTATAACATACAATTTATTTGTCGATGGTTGATTGCAGAGTTAGGGTCTCAGATTGATGGAAGGTGCGATGGATCGCCTGGAGAAAGGGTTGCTGTCCGATGAAGACGAAGCCGAAGCGGTATTATATTCAGCGAGCTTCTTGGAAGCTGAGGATGATTTCATCAATCTTAAGACGACGCAGTGGATTCTTTATTCGTTGCTGTTGGTTTTGGCTTGGGGATTCGGATTGCTCATGCTCTTGTATCTCCCCCTGCGTCGATACATACTGCGTCGTATGATACGTTCAAGAAAGCTCTATATCACCCCCGATGCCATTGTCTACAAAGTAACCCATCCAATTCTCATTCTTCAATTAATTGTTGCAGCTGTGTGAATATGATACGTATTCAAGGACATGTTTGTGAGTGACAGGTAACTACGCCAGTTCCATTTCCATGTTTTGGGGTCTTGAAGAAAGAGAAACATGTGTTGTTGCCTTGTGTTGCTGATGTTGTCATTGAACAAGGTAATGCTATGCTATCTGCTGACATACTAAGTAAAGTAAAGTAAATGGTAAATGGTTGTTGCTTATCAGGGTATCTGCAGTCCCGTTATGGTGTCTACTCCATTAGAATTGAGAATGTTGGGGTAAGAAGGCCACCAAGTGATGATGTTCAAATTGAAGGCATTACTAATCCTCAAGCATTCAGAAAGGTAGGTTGTTGGGTGATTAATCATGATTATGTGTGTGTTGAGAGTGCATTTTCGTTATATTTTTTTATAATCACAGGCTGTTTTGATGCGCCTTTCAAATATGAGAAGTCGAGCCTTGTCTAGCATCCTGGAAGATGTTGGTTCTTCTGCTGCACCGGTCCGTCCATCTCTCCTCTCCTATCCTGTGTCTGACCAACTGCTCCTACACCTTTTACTTGTGGATGTCAAATGTTGTTTTTCATGTTGGAATATAACTGCAGATGTCTCCACTCAGGTCTAATGTTGGGGAGTTTGCAATACTACAAAAGCTAGAAGAAGTTGGGAATTCTCTTAAGGTAAACCCCAACCCATCCCAGCCTAGTCTGTTTTATGGATTGCAAACCATTATTATCATTATTGTTAATCTCTCTTTTGTTGATTGTATATGTTGTACTGGTGCAGAGAGTCCAGTCATTGATTGAGGAGCGACAACCAAAAACATCTGACTGAGGTGTGTGCTCTAATTTTGCTATGGGCTTAATCACCATATCAGTAATATGTTTAGCAAGCCTAATTTTGTTGTTCCTGTTAATTTAAGTTGTGTACATAGCGAATGCAGGTGCAGGTGCAGTTTGATTGATGTGCTTCCATCCATCCATCCCAGAAAAAAGAAAAGGAGCCCTGGAAGTACATGGGTGTTGAGATGAAGTGAATAGAAACATAACATCATCTGAACCGGAGGTGATGCATGCAATGGAATGTGAATTTGATTGTGATTGTGATTGTGATTGGGATTGTAATCATTTGTTTTCTACAAATATATTGATTGTTTTTAGTCATCCTGTGAATATTATATGCTTTGCATGCTGGCGTTGATCATGATCATGAAACCACATATTGCAAGTTATTCAGAAATAATAATTACAAAATTCCAAGTAAAATTAAAAAAAAAAAATCTCATATTCATATTCACAAGATGATACCAAAGATGTTTAAAGGAAAGTGGATCAAATGTCAAAACGGAGGATAAAAGTGGGCATCAAGCATTGGTTATAGGGGTTTACAACATTAATGTTTTATCGTCAAGCATGTTTCTCAGACAAGGCAATATAGAGGTTTACAAAGGTGCAGTCAACCTTGAGTTCTTTGTGTTGCAAGTCAATGTTGTGGTTGAAAGAGTTTGAGGGGTAGGTGTTTGTAGATCTTGCTCATTTTAAAGGAGTAAAGGTCGCATGAATTTTTGGAACGATTTAAATATTAGGAGTTGGATTTTAATATTAAAACAAAGTTTAAATAGGTCATACATACAACCAGAGTCAAGTCAAGTCATGAGTAATTAGGTTTATTTGTATAAATGTGGGTCAGTTGCAGTGGCAGAGCTTGAATCACGTCTTAAGGGGGATGGGGGCGAAAGTAAATTATTTTAAAGGGGGGGGGGGGGGGGGGAGAACTCTTTATTTATTAAAAAATTTTCACTACTGGACTGGAAATTTACACTGCCGAGCCGAAAATTAACACTATTGACGGAAAAAAGAGGGGGGCGGGGGCCCCCTACCCCCTAAGAAGCTTCGCCAGTGGTTAGTTGTTGCATGGTTTTTAGGAGTTTGTTAAGCTAAGTTTGCTTCTCTATGATGGGTTGCAAACTACTATGGCTCTCAATGATGAACAGACAAAACAAGAAGATGGAGAACCTACGAACAAATATCAACAGGTGAATATTATCTCTAGCAAGCCATTGATTGGGGAACATTTGAGCAGATCCTTGACAAATGTACTCATGCCATATGCTCAGAACACAAACCTATGAAATAGGTTAGAACAATCTCTGGTTCTTGGATTCAGCCTGTTGAAACCAATGTGTGGTGACAAAGGAAATTTTACTAACTGGACTTGAGTTTCTCTCACTAAGTTAAGTTGGGAAACAATACGCGCATGAATGTGGGTGGAAAAAGTCATGTCAAGGTGACATTGAAGAGGTTTGCATATATGATAAATGAAGTGTATTACATGCTATAACTCAAAACATCCTCCAAAGTCCTTGGTATCGGTCAACTTTAGAAGAAGGGGTGGTCATTTCTCATACAATCGAATACATGCAAGATATCAAGGATTGCTTACTCAAAGCTTCATGAATACTAATCGAATATTTACACTACTCGAGAAACCCAAAGCTAATGATGTACTAACGGTGGAGAGGTGCTTATACTTGAACATAGAAGACCTGTTTAAGTTGTCGCATAAACGTAATAGGTATCTAAACAAGATAGTAGTGAAGATTTTTCAAAAAATGGTTCGAGGGATCCTTAAGGTTAAAGTCAATAACAACACATTTACTGATTATCTTGACAATAAGCAAAAAAGAAACGCATACCAAAAGTATAGCAGATAGGGAGCAAAGATCATACTATAGTTAATACACTCTGAATCATATACAATTATAGTTGAAAAACTTACGTTTATTTACTTGCAGTGAAATCATAAACACTCGAGTGCTTTGTGAATTTTAAGAAGGTGGAGACATAAACAAATAAGGTGACTTCACTTCATAATTGCTAAACACCTTTTGCAGCAAAATGACGTAGCAGAATGCGAAACCCGAAGTGTGATTAACATGGTGTTAACAATGTTGGTTGCTAAGAAGTTGCTTAGAATTTTCTAGGTAGAGGTTGTTGTCTGGATAGTTTACATCCTCGACAAAAGGAAGTAATGAATTTAACACATCAAGAAGCATGTTGTGGTACGAAACTCACTATGGAACACTATAGAGCTAGCTTATGGATGCAGAGAACATGTTCATATACCAAAGGAAAAATGTGATAAGCTTGATGATAAAGTGTCACTTGAATCTTAGTGGGTCTAAGTAAGGAGTTGAAGCGATACAGGCTTCGCAATCTAAACGATGTAACTATCACAACTAAGAATTATTATTTAGAGAAAGCATGTTATAGGAATAAGGAGCAGATCAAGATAAAAAAAAACTAAAGGACTGTTGGCAGAGCCATTAAAAAAATTGATTGAATAAGAGGTTGCCTTTGAATCGGTAAACATGTGTCCTAAACTTATCTATTAAGAGGCTCCATAAACCATTAAGACGTGTCTTTTAAATGAATCAAACACACTTTACCTCTCACTGATTTAGAAATAATCTCTAAATAAAATCATTAAAGTGCCATCAAACAACCCCTAAATTTGAAATAACATAGGTTATTTGGTTAACGTAAATTAGTTGTATTAGAGTATTCTCACAAAATCCTCTAAATCAAGAATTCTTTTTAAAGTTAATAGAAAAGCTTGGAGTATGCTTAATCAAAGATAAACTAGTTGAGGAATCTCAGTCAAGTTTGAGGGAGGGTACGAAGGAGTAAAATCTATGTGAAGTTTGTTGGAATAATTCAAACATTAATTGTTGCATTTTATATTTTGATCTTGGAATAAAGTTTGAATGTGTCACACAAGCAGAGTCAAGAGTATCTAGGTTTAGTTGCATGGTTGTAGGAGTTTGTTATTTTTACTTATCTACAACTAGGTTATAAACCTGTGTATTACGTATGGTTATACAATAAAAAATTTATATAACTTTATAACGTGTATTAGTCGGGCTGAATCATTATGGATTATGAATACCTTGGCTACTTACTCAATAGCATTTTACAAATTTTACTCTATGTTTTGAACTTTTCTAATCATTACTTTTACCTTTTTATCTTGAATTAGACACCTAATGATCTTAACTCAACAATATTTCATTAACAATCGGTCTTAACTTAACAATATTTTATCAACACTCACTTCATAAAAAGTCAATATTTATCAAGTTTAACCACTTCCTTTGTTAAAAAGTTTAGGAATATAACTTACCCCATATGACCAATTAGGGGTGTTCATCAGATCAAATTATTTGGATTAAAATTGTGGCCCTAACCGAAATCAGATTCTATTCAAATAGGGGTATTGCTATCCGGTCCGTATCTGTTTGTATTATTTCAGATCAGATTTGGGTAAATCCAAATAATCCGAATTAAACCGACTAATCTGAGTTAAACCAAATAATATTTTTTTGCTAATTTTGTTCATTTTTTTCTTTCTAGTTTTTGGTTCCTAGACTTTTACTAGTTTAGGATCACAAATAGTGAAATATACTAACCGAATTCAACTAAGATGTTAAGAACTCAAGATGGTTGTAGTCTATTAAGCTATGAGTTTCTTGTTTACATATAGAATTTAGGTTTAGTTCTAGTTGTTTGGTGAACATAATGGATTAATGGGTATTGTGTTTGAAAATGAAAACAAAAACGTAAGAGATTAATGGGTATTGGACTCAAAAATGAAAACAAAATGGATTTCTAATTTGGAATCCGAATTTAAATTTTTTGATATTCGAAATTTAATCCGAAATTCCACTTTTAAGTTCAGATAAGATCCAATCCGAATATCCAAATAAAAATTCTGATCATATTTTTGACTTTTTGTATTTTAGTTCTTTTAAACGTCCTTACGATCAATGGCTATTGTATCCTCTTTAGTGATAAGTAGCAACAAAGTACTAGAATTGACTATTTAAAAGATAACAATAGTTGGCCTAATTTGAGAGGGGAAACTCTCTAATTACTCAAACAAGATTACAAATATAGAGCAAGAACAAAAAAACATGAACTCTACCTTTACTGCTAATTCTAGAAGTTAAGAAATACATGTAATAGCTTACTATCCACTCATTGAGCTATATGGGTCATATAGAATACATAACGGGGTATGGACGTGCTCTAAAGATCCACATGAATGAACCCAGTTCTAATTATTCTCTCTATGTGAGTAGACCTTAAGTGGAGTTGAATCACTATTTCCGACTTGATAAAACCATTTGTCCTCAATCAAAAGGAGAGAAACTAGTTGCCTAGCAAGTCATAATTTTCCTAAGTAGCCTCTTTCTTCGAATGGTGGCACCAAGAGCTTAAAAGTTCCAAAACCGGTTTACCTGCCTTTGAAATTCATCAATGAGTTAGCACTAAATGGGGCTGAACATCTTGTTCCCACTCAATTGTAATGGGTAGAGCATCCATAGGTGTCTATGAAAGTTAACATTAGCAGGTTTAAGCATTGACATATAAAACACTGGGTGAATACAAAAAGTTAAGGACTTCTAGCTCATATGCCAGTGACCTGACCTTACAAAGATCTGATAAGGCTCAAAAAACCATGTTGAGAGGTTTTTATACTTTAGTTTAGCATATCACTTTTCGGTTGGTAGGGTTGAATACTGAAAAACTACCACATCACCATCCGTGTAAGAGAGCTCCCTACACTTTAAGTTGGTTTGTGTAACAATTTTACCTGATTGTATTGTAAACCTGAACCCATTTGGGTCATTCATATAATAAATTCATTATTTAATCATTATGTTTTATTATTCTGATCAAATACATTAATTATGCTATTTATTCAATTTATAATGATTTTATAATTTATAAAATAATTTTATAAATTTATAAAGTTTTATCAAAAATATTAAATTTATTAATCTATTTAAAAAAATAATTAATTTACCCTCCCCATGTTTCCGGTACCCCTTCCGACCGGCTTCCGACCATCTCCGGCGACCACCATACACCCAAATTTAATCGAATCCAATTCAATTAAACTATTCCCTATCTTTTGCGATCATGATTTGAACACATAACTCATACTAATTCGGATTAATCATCTGTTTCATTATGTCCACTCGAAACCAAATCCCATTCAAACAATTTAGACTATTTCAAATCGATCCTCGACCAAATTAATCAAATCAAATAACTTGAAATGTAGCCAAGATCATTACAATCATAACCTTCGAATCAACTGAACTTGTTACTATATAATCATTTATCTATTTCGAATTGAATCACCCGAATCAACATTGAAATCGCTTGACTCGAAACATACCAAATTAACACTATATAATTAAGGGGAAACCTTCAACTCGATTCCTTTGAACTCTCTATGAACTCAACTAACTTTCATAATCCGTGTATTAGACGGTTCAATAAATAAAATATTAAATATAATAAAATTTTAATAATTATAAAATAATATTCTAACATAAGATATCAACTATTTAAATTTTTTTCTTAAACTTCTTTTGTTTTTTTACAAAAAATTAATAATTGTGTTTCAAAACAAACTTTTTTGAAAAGATGTTATTTTAAAAATTTTCCTTAATTTAACTCCTAATTTTCATTATTTTGGTTTATAAAAACTAAACCTTTTTAGAAACATCAATTTTAAAATATTTCGTATTGAGAAAAGTTTAATGTATTAAAAATTTCTTATTTTATAAAAATTATTTCTTTAAAAATAACATTAATAAAAGATCACTTTTTTAATTTATTTATAAAATTATTTTAGATCTAAAGAAAATTAAATGATATAATTAGTAATTAATGTAAATATTAAATAAGAGAGATATGTGGAAAAGTTTTGGCCATAAGAAATATGATGTTACCACAAGTCTACATAGTTACTTTTTTATTAGAGTAGAAAGATTTCATACGAAACACACACAATCGGCAATTAATTTCAAGTTTATATCAAACATGCTACTCAATCAAAATCCATCTTCTGGAAAATCTCAATCAAAATTGATAAAGGGCATTTGTTCATTATCATACAGTGAATATTGCAAACATCAATTGAATCAAATCATCACCATCTTATCGAATTGATCTCACATTCTTCTTTCTTATTATCATTAAATCATCATCAACCAGGTAATTGATCACACACACTCGTTAACATGCAAATTCCAAAAGCCCATATGATTTATTTGATTATCAGATTCATTTTGATGTTCAATTTGATCGATTTAAGAGTTAGGGTTCATGCGATTTGGGGAAATGATTTAATCATTATCTTTCTATTTTATTATTTGGGTTTAAAACATAATTAGGGCTTTGACCCACTAGATGACACACATCACATATCATGGGAGACCCGGGTTCAACCCCGGGCACTCTCATTTTCATTTTAATTCATTTTTGGTTATTTAACCAATTCCAGAAAATAATATTATATCTTTATATTAAAATAAAAATTATTTTGTTTTTTAATATTATAACAGAAATTATTATTTAGTTTATGAAATTTTCAAAAATCATAATTACACATAGTTATCTTAAAAGTTATAAAATTATATAAAAATCAATAAAAAGGATTATAAACTTATTTATAAGTCCTAATATATATAAATTTTTTTACAAAACAAAAATATATTATTTCAAATTGTTTTAAATCAAAATCAATTTCAAATTAAATCTATATAAATGATTAATTATTATATTAATTATTTTGACCAAATTTCACACTTTAATATTTAAATTTTATTTATTAAACTATTAATTAAACATTTTAATTGTATTATTTAAATAAACATTTATTCATTATATCTTATTTATTTTAAATCATTATATAAAATTCAAATCATATTATTTAATCAATTTATTTTATTTTATTTAATCAACTTATACAACACATTAATTATACTATTTAAACCATTTGTTAAACCCCAAATCCTAAATTAAAACGATAGTTCCCAAATCAACTTTAACACTTTAAACAATATTATTATGTTAACATAAGACACTATTTCTTAAGTTAATTCGTGAGAAATCTTGGTGTCTAGTCTAGCATTCTAATAATTCAATCACTTGCGATTATCATATAAGTATTCACAACCCCGTTTTCTTATGTTTTATAATTTGGGAAAGATCATGCAAACCATATTCAATTAATTGTTTATTGTTATTCATTTTATTCAAAATTCAATTCGTGTTATGTTGTTACTTGCAATGTGTGTTTATAGTTGGATAAACACTTATTGTACCACATTCATTAATTTATCCAAACAACAAGAACAATAATATATCTATTGCCTTGAGAAATCCACTCCATTGATTTTCGAGTGTGATGAAAATCATATTCATATATGTGTTGTAAATCATAACACTTCATCTACAGATCAAGTCAATTTAGTCATTAGGTTTTGATTGTGTATCGTTTGTTTTATATGTTTCAATTTTGCCTTATAAGTCTTGACATGTCAAGATAAATTGAACTATTTCATTCATTATATCTATGTATGAAAACCTATTGTTACTCACCGACTAATACTTTAACTGAATTTATTATTTTTCACATGAATTCAGATCATGTTGTTGTTGGATTTCAAGTTGTTTGTACAACTTGGATTATTGGACATAGTTAATAATAAAGACATGATATTATGTTTGATTTGTATTTAATTATTAAACAATGTTATGATGTTTTGAATTATAGAAATTTGCAATTATTAATATTTTAACGCTTTAAATACCATGTACTATGAACAGTCAATTCACATTCGTCCGCTCCGATGATTCCGTCATCGATCGAGGTGTGACAGTTTGATTCTTCATCTTGTCTTGAGTTTTTTAAGGTTATCCCATAAGACTCGTATCATACCATAGTGAGTAATTAGTTGACTTTCCAACTAATTGTTTTAGTTTACCCAACAATATAGGAGTGAAAGTGAGGCGGTCACGACCGTACACAACAAAGAATAAATATAGTATGAGTAGTAGTATGTAAAATTGGTGTTATGTGAGTAATCAACCCAAGGCAAGAAGGAACTCTATTTTGTTGGTTGCTCGAGTGCAAAGTAGTGAAGACATACTTCAAGAGAATAATTTAGAACATGGATGTGTTGATATTTTTCAGTGTATTAACATATTTAATTATGTGTTTTTATGTTTTTATTAATATGGAATACCATTACTTTAAGAATAAATAGAATTTCAAGTTTTCTTAGCTAAATAGACATAAATAGAGTGTTTTTTAATTGGCCACGACAATCTACAACAAAATGATGTCATTTCCTGGTAATTAGTGCACAAAGTGTTTTTATTTCATTAGTTTTTTTTTTCTTTTATTTATTTGTCTTATTTATTGATGGGTGCGGATGATATATATTTTGATAAATGTTTTTCACACAAATTCAGTCTTAAAAAAGTTTTTACTTATATTAAACTAACATAAGAAAGGCAAGTGTACATGTCGTGCGGTAATATAGTGTTGTTATGAAACGAGTATCAATCCATAGACTCACTGAGCCTACTCAACAACCCTAATGATTAGTCACTTTAAGGTAACCAAAATTTTAATTTTTCAAAACAACAATGTAAATAAATTAAAAAGTAAAGTTGAGACTTTTCGAGATAATTTAGGGAATTAAGGCTATCATCCTAATTTAGATTACACTTATGTAATTATGATGAATTGCATGGTGTGGTTAAAGATAAAACTTTAAGTAGTTATATTAATGTTTATAAATACAAGCTAGCGCTGAGTTATTGTAAACTAGTTCTCTAGTGACAAGGAAAGCTGCAATGAATAACTTACAAAATAATCACCGAGCCCCTGGTGATGTAGGTAACGCTTATACATCCTTTCAACATACAATTTCTGAAAACATAACTTAATGTTAAGAAGAGAGTTGATCAAGTTTCTTTTTAACATACCATTAATTTTAGAAAATCATAACAATTACTATAGATTTCTCAGATTAATAAAAGGAAACCCGCAAATGATCAGAAGGTTAAGGTGATATGATTTCTAATAACCATTTCTAGTTCATTAGCCATGGATTTATTATGAAAACTGGTTTCATGAATAAAAGTTAGTTCATATGTTTTTCAACCTTGTACGACATTGACAATTACAAACCATAAGTTTACAACTTCTTGTTCAAATTTAGATGCTACCCACCAAAAGTTTACCCAATATTACCATAAAATTCACATAACATAAACCACACCCTTAGTTCATTACAAATTACATAATTTTCATCAAATTAGGATGATAATAAGAGTTTAGCTTATAATGATCTTGAACATAACAACAACAAATATAGAAGATAAGTATGAAATCATCGGTGAACCGAACAATCAAATCGATGATCCACAATGGATGATGTTTAAACAATCCCAAGCTTCTTCTAAGTGTTGATGCACCTCTCGAGCCTCCCAAGGACCTTCAAATCTAGATTTCTGAGAGAAATCAATAGAGTTTCGCCCTTTTAAAAGCTCCCTCAAATGTTGCAAATAAGCCACTATTTATAGGCTTTTTGGAGTGCCGTACATAGCCCCGTGCCTCAAATAGCACAATATTGTGCTTGTACGATGTATAGGAAAGTTGGTCGCCTCGTACGTATAGAGCTGGTCAGGCACACCCCCGTGCTTAGTGGTGCACAACCCCATGTTGGATGTGGGGCATGCCCCCATGCTTCTTTTTGGGAGATAGTACTTTTTCCCTGTCAAATTGATGAATACGGGGGTGTGGTATGCTGATTTTAGGATGGGGGTGTGCTTCAAGCTGGGCATGGGGGCGTGCTTAATGAGGCATGACCCCATGCTTGGACTCCAAAGCTATATTTCTACAATTTCTTCTTATTTATGCTCTCTTTGTTCATCTTGGTTTTTTTAACCTGAAAACACAATTTAACACTTTCAAGTTCAATTTCATCATTTTAATTAAAAGTTTTGGGAATAATTAAAGTGATTTTGATGTGTTTTCTATGTATAATTTAGAGCATATCATTAATTAAATCAATGCTACTTAGGTGTGTTTGCATGTGCAGATGAGAACATTATGCATGCATATCGAGGTAGTTTCTTTTTAGGCATAATAGAATTACAAGAAATTTGATCGCATCATGAATTGGGATGAAGATTATAATCCATGTTTATGTTGTGGGAGCCAATTCCACCAGGTTTAAGAATGTCTTGTGTTCTAGAAGAGATATAAAATGTATAAGGAATGTGAAAGTGATTCATTGGAAGGCAAGGATATATGATGACAAATTATGAGGAAGTTGAAGATACACACTCATCTTATCCATACTACGAGTCACCTCCATAAGATTATCAAGGACATTATCACTCTAGAGTGAATGCTTATTTGGGACAAGATTAAGATTTTAGCAGTTATGAATCGGAGATGGAAAAGAAGAGTACTTATAATCAAGAGACTACTATCAATGGTCAACTCAGCAATATAGATTACTTCATAATGCTTATCCATCTGAAGTTGTCTTGAAATTTTTAAGACGATCATATTCGTCCCAAATTGAGCAAGAGTTGGCAAAACCCCATTAGTATAAAAAATAGTTTTAAGTTATTAGACTACAAGTATGATCTATCATGAAAGATACACCAAATTGGTTAGCAAGACCTTTTCGGGATTGAAAAGTTTTAGGCAAAACAAGTATGGACATCTTCACAAATTAGAGAAGAGGTTATGGAGAATAATACCACACCAATTGCCTCAGTTTTTGAAGAATTTGAGGGTGAAACCACCGTGGTTGAGATGATAAAAAAAGAAGCATGTGTAGAGTCTTAAAAAGAGTGAGATTACTTCAATTGCTAAGGACTTGATAATTGCACTGGGCATGCGTAATCAAGAAATGGAAGAAGAGGTTATAGATATTTTGGAGCACGAAGAAAGTTGTTTGATTCCAAATGAACACACGAGACCTCTTAAAATAGAGATGGAGGCAATAAAACTTTATCTAGACACTCCTATTGCATTGATAACTCCAACCAACAAAGTTGGAGATAAGGGTTTAGGAGAAAGAAAAAAAAAGTGAGATTGCAAGACATTAGACAAATCATCATGAAGTGGCTTCGTAAAAACTTCTCATTTTACATGCCAATCACTTGGAAGCAATTGTGGAACAACCTAGTTAGCTATAGAGCATTTGTTGACAACTAGGTAGGCAAATGTGCACTTTGATCACTAGTGGTATAAGGTACGGTCTCGATGAAGACCTAAAACTTTGCGCTACTTAAGAGGCAACCTAAAGTATTTTGTAAATTTTTGTTCTTTTTATGAAATTAGTTGTTTTAAACTCTATGGGTGTGTTCACTAAAACCCCTCACGAGACTTCACTCGTCCACTCGGGCCTACCGAGGGGTTTAAAAGGTTTGTTGCATATGCTAAATGCAACCATGATTCCTATGAAAGTGAGTTGATGTGTGTAAAGTTATATATATTTTTAGTAATGGTTTTTCATACAATTGAGTTTTAACTTAAGAAACAATTATCACTCTTAAACTAACTACACACAATAGGCAAATGCACCTATCGTATAGTATTTTAGTTTTAGGCAAGAATCGAGTATCGATCTGTGGACACAATGGCTCCCAATACTAGATCATCATAGCTATTTAATCGATCAATTGAGTTTGGATTTGTGAATATCAAAATCAAGTAAAGTTATTAGCAAATTAAACTAACAAAGCAAGAAAATAAGGATGAAGATACCCAATCAATAAAATATACCACTTGGATTTCGACTCCATTTAGCATAGTATTAATAACTAGCATAAACCCCCGTCAAGGGTATTTAAACATATAACTCTTTGGAAATCTAGAACGATAAACACACAATAGCCACATAATGCTCAACCACGGGCTGGATATCTTTGGTGTGAAGATGAGGATCGGGTATCATGATGGTCATTTGTTCATAGGTGTACCCACCCATATGCAAATCTTCTTCTTGGTTTGGTTCTTCCTTGATTACCATAATTGGCTTCCCATAAAGTAGTGCTTCTAAATCATCAAGTTCGCTAAATAGGTCAAACTATTTTTCTTTCCTTTCCATAAGATGTATGCTAATCAATTCATCTCCAAACTCGTCCTCCCAAGATGGAATCATGTGGTTTATGGTTTTCCCATTAGTGAGACAGGAATAACCACTTCCATCTCATCTATAACCTCCTCCTGTTGCTCTTTCCTTTGCAATTCCTTGACATCTTCCGTGTCATTGGTTAACAACAGGGATAAAGTAATTGCGGCTCATCAAACTCGAATGCGCTTTGAACCGGTGGTGGGACTTGTGCTTCATCCATTATTGTCTCCAGTTCTGATTCTTGCTCTAACACATCAAAGTGCATAGCAGGCTTGGCTTCACATCCATCCTTCTTCCGTAAATCAGTGCTCGGATCTATGTTGCAAGATGAACTCTCTTTTAGAAGCTAGACATACATCTTGTTACCTTTAACACTCAATACCTCTAATCTACGACATTGTTCTATGAGTTCACTAGTATAGCTTTCTTGTTGCTTAACCTCATCTTGATTACAGCCAATGGCAGGTTGTGAAAACATATCGATTCCTTGTTGCAGTAACTTATATAATAATGGAGGGGGTTCGGTTTGGAATGACGTTATGGTAGATTCCTCAAATGGTTGTGAGTAAGGATACAAAGCTTCATAATAATCTGTGAGGTACCCCTCACAATGGTAACACTCCGATTTGTAGTGACGTCCTCCACATATCTCGCAACAAATACACTCATGGTAATTCCCATGATTAAAATGGTATCCTCCATGGTAACTCCCGTAGTCGTGATCCATAAGAGTCACTACAAAGAGCACTCAAACAAAAAGATCACGGGTACCGGTGAGAAATAAAATAAAAATAAGAATCAAAATTAACACAAATATAAAAAGAATCTAAAATATGCACAAATGGTTAAAGTAGCAACTTCGATCTTTCTTGAAATCACCGTGTCCCTGGCAACGACATCAAAAACTTGATGCGTGTAAGTTATATATATTTTTAGTAAGGATTTTTCAAACAATTGAGTTTTAATTTAAGAAACGATTATCACTCTTAAACCAACTACACACAATAGGCAAGTGCACTAGCGCATAATAGTATAATTTTAGGTAAGAACCGAGTATCGATCCGTGGACACAATGGCTTCCAATACTAAATCATCATTACTATTTAACCAATCAATTGAGTTTGGATTTGTGAATATCAAAATCAAGTAAACTAATTAGCAAATTAAACTAACAAAGCAAGAAAATAAAGATGAAGATACCCAATCAATAAAAGATACCACTTGGATTTCGACTCTACTTAGCATAGCAATCACAACTAGCATAAATTCGAGGTGAGATCATTTCTTACACATAATACATGAAAGTTGCTTAAACCCCATCAAGGGTATTTAAACATATAACTCTTCGGATAGCTAGAACGATAAACACATAATAGCCACCTAAAGTCATGCAATGAGAAACGAATGATATAGTTATGTTAATGTGAAAGATGAATTAAAATCCAGTCAGGGATATCTAACTCCACAAATCTTTGGAAGGCTAATACGATACACACATGATAACTGTTTTGGTCAAAAATTAACAAATTAATGAACATCAGAATAGTAACCGAAATATCTGACCAACACCAGAATATCGATCAGGATATTACAAAAATGAACAATCAAATCAAGTAAGAACAAAGACAACGAATTTTTGAAGGTGAAAAATCCCTTGATCAAAGTGATCTCCCGCACAAAAAACCTCTTGGCGCTGACAAAATGCCGGAGGCCGGTCCTTTGATTAATAACGAAAAACAAGTACAACTCGAGAGCTTGGATGATCGTATCTAAGTGTTACAATGATTATTTGAACGTGTTTGAGTGTTTGTGAATAGAGATCAGGTGTGTGAACCTAAAACGATCAGCCATGTCTCATTATATATAGTACATGAAATAAACAAAATGTGAGATATTTTCGGGATGTTCAGCAAGATTTCCGGGATCCTTAGCAGTTACTTTGACCAGTTAGCCCTTATCCCGCTAATTGAACACGTTTTCTTTACCTCTTAACCGTTACAAGTCTTTGCTAGACGTTTCTAACATTCATAAGTCCGGGTCTTCAGCATAGACCAAGTCTTTAGCTGTTACAACAACCATTTATTCATTATAACTCATTAAATGACCATTGGAAGTCTCTTATACATGTTTAACATTCATGTATTTAATCACATCCTGATCTTCTAGCTTGGACCAAGTCATGAAATTATTCCCTCTATTAAAAATGACAATATCTGCAAGAAATATGTCAGGGATATTTGCTGGGAATAAGGTTCAGGATACCAAACCTGTCTGCATATCCTGAGTACTGGAATACTGAGCAGAATACTACACAAGATTTTCACCCACAATAGTTGTTCCCAAAAATTGATAGTTGTTATAACCATTAACAAATGTTAATTTTTTTAAAAACCATGACAAACCAGTTCCAGGAGATCCCTATTATCAAGAGAACATCCCGCCTTTAAGGCTTCTATTGCTGAAGAAAATCTTGATACCTATTTTCCAGAATCTGGGATATAGATATCTTGAAGTCAAGTTCTTGTTTCATCATTTAACTTTCTTGCACTAACAATTTTAATTTCCTGCATTTGATAATTTTAATTTCTCGCACTTTAAACTAGAATTGGGGTGGAGGGATCCTGGGTTCCAAGATGAAGCCCTAATTCTTGATCAGAATATTAACCGTTATGACTTAGTATATCCTATCAAGGATATCAGCTTTTTGCTGACATCCTGGGTGGATGGGCCCTTTTTCAGGTGAAACCCAGGGTGTTAGATATATAATATCTTTTGCTTTTATCATATGTTTTTGTATTCTTACTTCGAAACTATTTGCTTGTTGTGAATGATGCTTTGAGGTTGGATATTCTGAAAAACCTTTCAAAAATGCTTAGAAAAATTTGAGAATACCTTCGATTGATAGGTTAACAATATCCAAAAATAAACAAGTAGGAGAATCATACCAGATATCTTTGACTTAGTCTATTAATACCCTTTGAGTCTTTAAATACCCTTCGGGATATTGTCCCCAATATCGCCTAGGAATATACTTCAGGATATAGATTGGTAATCCAGCATGTATTACTTCTGCAAAAATATAAGCAAATGGACAAAAACCATTCTTAAGTATTTAAATGTGGGCAATGCCATTTTAAACGTAAGCCAAGCCAGAATATCATGGGCCAAGCCAGAATTATAGGCTCTTGCAATTCTTTGCTGATCAACTGCTATTCTGACTTTAGCAGCATCTCTAAGCTCATCCAGGGTTTCCAAATCATCATTCATATTCTGGTCATTATCCTAAGTAGATTGCACGCTGGATCTTGCTGTCGGGATGGTCATTTTAGTCGGGATCATGGCCTCAGCCCCAAATACCAATAAGAATGGGGTTTGGCCAGTTGCATTCTTGGATGTAGTTCTATCAGCCCAAAGTACAAATGGTAATTCTTCTACCCATTTGCCTTTTTTCTCCTTCAATCTCTTTTTCAAGTTGTTAAGGATGATCTTGTTTGAGGATTTCGCTTGTCCATTAGCCTGAGGATGGACTGGAATTGAAGTTATCATCTTTATTCCCCAGCTTTCATAGAAACTTGTTGTTCTCTTGCATATAAATTACGACCCATTATCACAGGTTATCTCAGCCAGGATTTCAAATCTTGTCAAGATATTTCTCTTGAGAAAAGACGCCACTTCTCTTTTGGTAACCTGAGCAAATGCCTCTGCCTCAATCCATTTGGAGAAGTAATATATCATTGCAAGAATAAACACCTTTCCTCCTGGAGCTTTTGACAACTTTCCCATCATATCCATTCCCTATTTCATGAAAGGCCATTGGGATACAATCGGGTATATAGGCTCAGCAGGCTGATGAAGAATGTTACTATGCCTTTGACAAGCATCACATTTTTCGCATATATCATGGCATCCTTCCTCATAGTAGGCCAGTAATACCCTGTTCGCAATACCTTCGAGAATAATGACCTGCCTCCAGAATGATTCCCACAGTCACCTTCGTGGATATCCTTAAGCACTTCATTAGTTTTGGGATCCTCCAAGCATCTCAGATAAGGACCTACAAGAGATTTCTTATATAGTATATTATTAATAATGGTGTATCGGGACACCTTGGCTCTGAAGGCTCTTGGGTTTTCTTCCATCGGGATGTCCCCATTCCTTATGTAGTTCAGGATTGGACGAGTCCAGGATTTGGTATCCTAACCAGGGTCCTGAAGCTTTTCATCCTCAGTGGTCATCACCCCTTGGACATCTTTAGCCACAAGTTCATCATCATTTATAGCTAATTTTAGGATATGGGTGATAGGTATCTTTACCCCTTCCGGTATCCTGACAGTCGATCCAAGATAGGCCAAAGAATCTGCTTCAACATTATTTTCTCTTGGTACCTATTTTATGGAGAATATTTTGAAACATTTTGCTAATCTCTTAACAATTTGGAGATATTTAACTAACTTGTCCCCTTTTGCAGTATATGATCCATTAAAATGGTTAGTCAATAATAAAGAATCAACATAAACATGCAAGTATTTGATATCCATATTTTTAGCTAATTGTAATCCTGCTATAAGGGCCTCATATTCCGATTCATTATTCGTAGCCTGGAATTCACATCTAATGGCTTAGGGTAGTATGTCTCCCTGTGGCGATTTTAGGATGATTCCTAGTCCTATTCCTTATATATTTTATGCTCCATCAGTATGTAGGGTCCATATTTCATTATTAGATTCCAAGTTCTGAACTTCTAACTCTACTTCCTGCTGGATATCCCGACTAAAATCTGCCACAAAATCTGCTAAGGTTTGGGATTTTATAGCAGTCCTAGGCTTATATATTATATCAAAGACACTAAGCTTTACAGACCATTTAACAATCCTATCCTATATTTTAGGTTTTCTAAGAACATTTTTAATCGGATAATTTGTTTTAATACATATCCTTTGTGTTTTAAAATAATTTCTAAGCTTAGTAGAAGCCATTATCAAAGCTAAAATATGTTTTTCCAAATGAGAATACCTAGTTTCAGCATCAAGTAGACTTTTGCTCACATAATACACAAGATGTTGATTTCCTTCATGATCCTTAACAAGAATAGCACTTACAATGGTCTGGGATACTGCCAGGTATAATGACAGTTGCTCTCCATTTTCGGGCTTTATTAATAGAGGGGCTATGGCAAGGTATTCTTTAAGAGCTTGAAGTGCCTCTTCATGTTTCTGTCCCCATTCAAACTTCTTATTCTTTTTCAGGATATCATAGAATTCTTTGCATCTCTCAGAGGATTTTTATATAAATTTGTTTAGGGTTGCAACTCTCCCGATTAATCTTTGGATATTCTTGACATTAGTTGGGGATTTCAGGTTCATGATAGCTTTGATCTGCTCCGGGCTAGCCTCTATCCGCCTTTTGGTGACCATGTATCCCAAGAACTTTCCTGCCCCCATACCGAAATGACACTTGGAATGATTCAGCTTCATATTAAATTGGTCCCGGATATCGAAAGCTTCTTCAACATCCCGGAGGTGATCCTCAGCTTTCTTTGACTTGACTACTATATCATCAATATAGACCTCCATGGTGTCCCCCGGCTTGCTTTTGAACATCTTGTTGATCAGCCTTTGGTATGTAGCACCTGTTTTTTTAAGACCAAAAAGCATGGCAATATAACAAAAAATACCTGCTAGGGTCATGAAGGCTGTGTCTTCTTGATCCGAGGGCTCCATTTGGATTTGTTGAAATCCTGATGAAGCATCTATGAAAGTCAACATTTTATGGCCAGCAGTAGCATCTACCATGGAGTCAATGTGTGGCAATGGGAATGGGTCTTTTGGACAAGCTTTGTTGAGGTTGGTATAATCCACACACACCCTCCATTTTCCATTATTTTTCTAGACCACTACCATATTTGCAAGCCACCTTGGAAACTTCACTTCTCTAATCATCCTAGATTTTAGTAGTCTTTCCACCTTTTCTTGGATGATTTGATTTCTTTCGGGTGTAAACTTCCTCCTCTTTTGGTGAATCCGCCTGCAATTTTCATCCAAACCAAGTTTATGAGTTATAATATCCTTGGAGATACCTGTCATGTCTTCATGTCTCCAAGAAAATGTGCTTCTTCTTTTCTTTAGGAAGGAGATCATATCCTGCTTAATATCCTGAGGGATATTTGCTCCTATTAACACTTTTATCTCTGGGTCTTCGGGATCTAAGGCTGCTTCTTTCACATCTTGCTAGATATCTTGCTTAGTATTCTCTAACACATCCTAAAGTTTATTTTGTAATTGCTTTGCTCCCTTATTTTGAGCTGATGCTTTCATTGAGGATGTATAACAGTCCTTGGCCTCTTGCTGGTCACTCTCAATTTTGACCACACCCCAAGGTGTTAGGAGCTTTACACACTGGCGGTATGTTGAAGGTACGACTTTCATCTCATGGATCGAAGGCCTACCTAAAATGATGTTATAACAAGACAAACAATCTATTACACAAAAGTTTTGCATAGAATTTACTCCTTTTACATAGGCTAGAAGCTTGATTTCTCCAATAGTACTCTTTGTTTTACCACTGAATCCTACAAGGATTGAGGATTTTATGGTGATTTCTGAGTCTGGGATGTTCATCTTCTTTAGAGTTTGTAGCTGGATTATGTTCATAGAACTCCCACCATCTATCAATATCCTACGCACAAAATGGTTAGCAACATATAGAGTTATAACTAAACCATCATGATAAGGATCCTGCATATTATCCATGTTATCATCATCAAAGGATATGGTTTTTCCTTGAGTCAAAGTAGCTTTAGAGTTCAGTCTATCTCCTTTATCTAATTTGGCTTCTTTCGCATGTCTCTTGGCAGCAGAGTATGATGTTCCGCATATGTCAGATCCACCTGAAATAAAGTAAACAATTGAAACATCTGGGGGAGGAGATGCAGCTCTCTTAGGATTTTCTTCAGGATTTCTTTCAGGATTTCTATTAGTATCCTGGTGCTTAGCCTTCTTCTTTCCCAGCAGTTCTTTCAGGTGTCCTTTACTCAACAAGTAACTCATTTCTTTGCGCAGAGAAATACAATCCTTAGTGATATGCCCAAAGTCTTTGTAGAATGCATACCACTTAGATTTGTCTTTCCAGCCAGGATTCTTCTCATTCTTCCTAGGCCACCTAGCTTTCTCTCTGAGACTCTGCATAGCATATATTAATTCTGAAGTAGACACTGAGAAACAATAATCAGCAAGTTTAGGATACTCCTCATCATCCTCATCATCTTCAACAAAGTTTACTTTCTTGCCATCATCGCGGGAATATGGTTTGGGACGGTAACATTTTGAAGAGGATTCTGATTTCCTATTGGTATTCTCATATTCTAAGTATCCATTGATCCTCTGCTGGATCTTTCTATCTTCCTCAAGTCTTATAAACCTCAAAGCCTTGTTTCTGACTTCATCCAAATTCCTGCAAGGATTCATCATAAGATCCTCGTAGAATGCAGAATCCTTCGGCAATCCTATTTTGAAAGCCTGCACTACTTTCGGTATATCAAGGTTCGAGATGTATAGAGCCTCCTTACTAAACCTGTTGACATAATCTTTTAAAGAATCTCCTCGATTACGAACCACCCTGTATAGATCAGTTGTTAGTCTGTCAAATGCTCAACTACAAGAAAATTGATTGTTAAACAAATTGATTAAATGAGCAAAGGAGGTAATAGAATAAGGTGAAAGATTAAGTAGCCATTTTAGGGCTGGCCCTGTCAATGTTGATCCAAATCCCTTGCACAAACAGGCTTCTTTTATGTGCGCAGGGACATGGTTAATCTCCATTCTCTCCCTATACTGGGCAATATGCTCCTCAGGATCAGTAGAACCATCATAGAGCTTCATGCTAGGAGTTTGGAATCTCTTCGGGATTTCAGCATCACAAATTGGCGGTGCAAAGTGGTATATCCTGTGACTAGCATCAGATACTTTAGGGATGGGCTTTATCACACCCAGCACACTAGAGATCATATCCTTAAGTTTCTGAATTTCTCTAGCAACAATAGTACTCATCCTTGTATCCTGCATAGTTTGAAAATTATTAATAACCGAAGGGTTTCTATTTGTAAGAGTATCATCAGTAAAGGTTCCAGAAAAAGATCCTATGGGATATCTTGAGGATAATCCCAAGATAAGTCCTGAGGAGAATCCTGAGGAAAATTCCATTTCCCTTGTCGCTGTAGTCTTGGTTGAAACAGATGGTCCAGCCACATTATTCTGCATCAGGATTATATCATCATCCTGCACCCTATAGGATCCTACAGATTCAAAGTTAAGTATCCTATGGCGCAATGGTGTTTCCTCATTTTGGGTCGGCTTTTGGATGCTGACTTCAACTTCATAAGTTGACTCATCACCAATTTGTTGGTCTGTTGTTGCTGCTCCATATGCAGCTTTATCATGGACACTACCAAGCTGAATTCTTCACCAGAAACTAGAGCAGAATCCCCACCAGTATTCCTAGACCTGGGAATTTCAAAGACATGGGTAGCAGTTTTGGTGACAGCCTTATCCTTATTCCTCTGGAATGTTTCAAAATTAAGGGGAAGAGGAAGAGGATCATTCAAAGCAGTAGAGATGGAAGAAGAGGGAGCTGGAGATGAAGATTGCTTTGATTGAGAAGCCATTTTTTTTGAAAAAACAAAAATTAATGAAAGACTTGAATAAACGAAAGATGTTTGGAAGGACTTCAAAGATTATAGCGACACTAGCCCCACAATGGGTGCCAAATTGTTTTGGTCAAAAATTAACAAGGTTATTAATGAACAAATTAGTCAAGTGAGGTAGTGTGCTATATCAGAATACTAACTGAAATATCTGACCAACACCGGAATATCAATCAGGATATTACAGAAATAAACAATCAAATCAAGTAAGAACAAAGACAACGAATTTTTGAAGGGGAAAAAGCCCTTGATCAAGTGATCTCTGGCACAAAAAACCCCTTCACGCCTGACAAAATGTCGGCGGCCGGTCCTTTGATTAATAATAAAAAACAAGTACAACTCGAGAGCTTGAATGATCGTATCTAAGTGTTACAATGATTATTTGAGCGTGTTTTAGTGTTTGTGATCAGAGATCAGGTGTGTGAACATGAATAAGTGACCTAAAACGATCAGCGAAGCCTCATTATATATAGTACATGAAATAAAGAAAATGTGAGTTAGTTTCGGGATATTCAGCAAGATTTCTGGGATCCTCAGCAGTTACTTTGACCAGTTAGCCGTTATCTCGCTAATTCATTATAACTCATTAAATGACCATTGGAATTCTCTCATACGTGTTCAATATTCATGTATTTAATCACATCCCGATCTTCTAGCTTGGACCAAGTCATGCAATTATTTCCTCTATTTAAAATGAAAATATCTGCAAGAAATATATATCAGGGATATTTGCTGGGAATAAGGTTTAGGATACCAAACCTGTCTGCATATCCTGAGCACCGGAATACTGAGAAGAATACTACACAAGATTTTCACCCACAACAATAACCACCTCCACTTGCATAAAATAGATAAAACTACTATTACCCATCAACTCAAAAACATCATATCATGATTACGAAACCAATTCATAACCAATAACAAGAGAGATTCATGACATACACTATGGTTTTCTCAAACATAAGCATAAGGATGCACATTTGCCCAATTTTACTAAATCTCCGACCTTCATTCACCATTCCTAGTCAAATGTCACAAATTTCACACAAAAGATGCAATCATATGCATAAGTTTTGTAAAAACATGTGGTTTTCCAACATAACATGATTACAACACCCAAAAGTTTAAACATTTCATCAAATTAGAACAAATACACATAATCATTGAAGAATAATCAAGTTTCACCATGACATTACCATAAACAACACCAACATTCATGTACAAGTTGTAAAATCATGCTAAGTTTCATCTAATCCAAGTGATAATAAGAGTTTAGCCCATAAGGCTTACAAAAATCATACTCAAACTCAAGAAAATGGAATAACTCATAGTAGATCTATAGGAATTCAAACCAAATCAAGTGGAAATGGGTTGGGTGATGCTAGTTCCTTCTTGAAAGTGCTCGACCTTCAATCTTAGCCTTGAATCTTCAAAGATTTGTCCAAAGTCACCTAAGAGGCTAGAGAGAACCAGGGTTTTATGTAAAAATATGAATATGGATCAATTGGGAGAGTATTGGGTATATATCATGACTTTTTGGTCGAAGAATGCCATGTTCATAAGTAACATGGGCTTGTTCTGCATCAGGTCAACAAAAATAAATTTATGCTTTTCAACATGGGCATGTTAATCTGAAAATAGGCATGTCAAAATGTTTTTCTTGTTAAAGGTTTAACAAATCTTTAGTTTTTCCATAAAAATCATCAACCTCCCTTCAGGAACCTGAAACATTTAATACAAACATAAATAAGTGTCTAATTGAATGGTTCACAACAAAAATGCATAAAATGGGGATGAAATCACATTATTTGTATGTGTAATTATTAACATATCATGAGTTTTATTGTTCTTTTAGTTTTTTTTTTGTTTTGTCTTTTTAGTTTTAATCAGCAAATGCAAACACGCAAGTGTGGGGAAGTACATGAAGTTTTAGGAGCATATTTGAGGATGTGTTTCGGCTGTTTCACCCACAACCTATGTATAACAATGTTGAGGCACTTTTCTAGTCATCTGTGATAAGCTCCATGTGTACTTTCTTTGAGATTATTTGTTTTCATTTGTCCTTGGGGGTGTTAAACAATGTTGTGATCGGGATGGTGTGATATTTATGTTTAGGTTTATATATATATATATATATATATATATATATATATATATATATATATATATATATATATATATATATATATATATATATATGTTATGTCATATTTTTAGGCCTCATGGTTAAAATGGAATGGGAAATTGGGGATGTTAAATGATATAACTCATACATTGGGGGATAATGTATCTCAAATGTAGGGATGGGGAACACTAAGGGACAAATAATATTTGAGAAATAGAAATTTGTACAAATTTGAAAACTTTTGAAAAAATTTCTCTTTTTTAAATGCTAACAGAGTGGTATAGGTCTTTGGTCATAGTCATCTTCTTTATGTTGCGGGACAAAGTCTTTCTAGCAAGTGGTTTTCTAAAATGTGTAGGAATACTTGAATAGGGTTAACAAGCTTTTGGCATAACAATAGATGTGCGCATCAGTGACTCTTTTTCCTACTTGGTGAGATTTTGAGTCTACTACTACTTAAAACATAAGTATATGCATTCATTTGTTTGAGAGTATGACATATGTTCTCCTGTTATAGAACTTGTGATACTTGATGCACATAGAGGATGACAGCAATTTAGGTTCCCTTTTACTTATTACCATTTGATTATCATTACTTGATTATACTCCTTAGTAGTCATGTTGAGCCTTAAATTACTTTATGTTAAACCCGATGTAGAAAACCGAAGTTAGAAGTTGATTACAGACCGTACCAATATTTAAAGGAGAAAAGTGTACAAAGTTTATCAAATAAAAATAAAAAAATTAAAATAAAAACAAAAAAATAAAGAAAAAAATGTGGTAGTTGTTCAATAATGGGTCAAAAGTTAAGCAGATTGGTTGGTTTAGGTGTAATAAAGATTGGCTAACGGTATGATATTCATGTTTTCATTTTAGCCACTTTAAAAAGCCAAAACTCCCTACCTTTTTCTAAGCCTAAAACCTAAAAGTTCTTCTAATATGTGCAACGTCAATATAAGTTGGTGTAGGTGTGATTGTTATACAAGCTTATGCTAATAAGATGATATACATGGTCAATGAGTGATTATACTTGTACATCTTATACTAGTCTATATATAAACCAAGAGTAGTGAACCATTATGAGAAGTGTGTGCATGGAAATAAAAATTAGAAGTACGTTATGGTTAGATGGGTGATTTTTTATTTTTATTTGCATATCATTTTACTTGCTAGAATGTAAATTTATTGAATGATGTAAGTCAAACTTGGACTTTAACTAAAAGTTGGAATAATAAAGATAAATTATTCAATATGGGTTTTTAAATGATTGCATGACAATTCAAATTTTTTTTTTGGAGTTAAAATGGAAACAAAAAGCTCACATAGGAAGCAAGACTTGAAGAATAAAATAAATAGAGACAAAGTGATGGGGGGCGTAATTTACGTCCCTATGGACGTACTTTACGTCCTATGCCAAAACCAGCCAAAGAAAACATGTAAACTAGGATGTATAACAGGAAGGAATATGTGCAATTTCAGGGGGGAAGTAAATTATATCCCTGTGCTGAGCGATGTGAATTTTTAGGTTTGAGATAATTACACGATTGGTCCCTGTGGTATGCCCATATTACAGTACTGGTCTCAACTTTTGGGAAATTACATCATTAGTCCTTACTATTTATCAAACCGGAACACTATTGGTCCCTAGGATGGATGGACATTAGATTTTTCAGTTAAATAAATATGAAATGACGAAAATACCCCTTATATTTAAAAAATTAGAACCTTTTAATCATTAAATAGAGTGGGTCCCACTCCACCCTATCTTCTTCCCCATCTATCTTATAAGTCACCACCACCACCCATTCATCCCCTCCATCTCTACTCAACCCAGACTACCACCACCGACACACACCACTACCACTACCACCACCGTTGGCACACATCACCACTAGCACATCGCGACCACCAACCATCTCTCTCTCTCCTGATGTTCTAATGTCCCCTTCTGTCTTTCGCTAATTCTACATCATATCTCTCTCGCTCACTTTCTCTCTCTCCCTCTCCCTCTCTCGATCTAGATTCATATATGGAAGTTATGGTGCTTGATTATTTGACAGCTGGTGTTCCAAGGTAGTGATGATCTAGAGTTAGATTTGTGTTCTGTAGGTGATTGGTTGGGTGGCCGACGATGGTGTCAGTGGTGGTTAGGCGATGGGTGATGGTGATAGCTTGGTGGTTGTTTGATACTAATGGTGGTATGGCGATGGTGGTGCTTGATGGTTGACTTTGGTGGTAGATTTAGACCAAATTAGTGATTTCCATGGTAGTTAAGTCACGGTGATGTTGGTGGTTAAGTGACGGGTGAGGGTCAACGGTGATGGTGGTTGGTGCAATGATGTTAGTGCGATGATGTTGGTGGTGGTCGGATTGTGGTGATCGGACACCGTTGGTGGAGATGACACCATGGATTGTGGTGGTCGTGTTGCGGGAAAATTTGGAAGACGGTGGTTCAGGTATGGTGATGGTAGTCGGCGATCCACGGTGGCCATGGTGATCACAGATCGTTGTCGGCGACAGTGGTCGTGAGTTGTAGGTTGTGGGAGATGTGGGTCCCATATGACCATATATTATATATTATATAATATAATAATAATAATAATAATAATAATAATAATAATAATAATAATAATAATAATAACAATAATAATAATACCAACAACAAATAATATTAATTAATATTAACAGGGGGTAGAATATATGGTCATTTCAAAAAAATTAACTTAAATAACTAACGGACATCCGCTCTAGGGACCAATAGTATTACGGTTTGACAAACAGTTGAGACTAAAGATGTAATTTCTCATAAGTTGGGATCAATATTGCAATATGAGCATACCACAGGGACCAATCGTGTAATTAACTATGTAGGCTTTTATGACCTAACTGAGCGGTAAATAGGGGGCAATGAAATTATTAATGACCAAGTTGTTTTTGGCCGTACAAGAGGCGATTTTGAGTGTGAAGAATTCCTAGAGATCCATCGTTTCATATGATCGATTCCTCAACAACCGATTTTGATTCCGTAAAGACTATGAGCAGCTAAACCACCCATGATCTTCTTCGGGTGTAGGGTTTGTGTTTATGACTTTCGTTTAACATTAGTTGTTCTTAGATTGGTTTAAATTTTTATTTGGCATGTAAAGCCATATGATTTCATTTATTGATTAATTTCTTCAAATGGTTCTGATTTGTTTTGAATCTTAATCTAATTCTCATCGGTTTTAAGTTTCTTAACATCATGAATATCATGAGTATTTGGTTTTGGTTAGCAAATTGAAATTCCTAGTTTGTCAATAGATCTGTTTACAACTAGATCTATCTTTATCAGTAAAATTAATCAAACCAATGCGATCAAGTCTATGTGGTTGTTTGCTAAGTACAATTAATCTACAAGTTATGTTTAACAAACCTGAAACCCGAAGTAGATCAGTCTTCTTATTATTATTTCAAAATCAATCAAGTTTGTTACTTTATAATATTGTTTTCTAAACCAATCATTAACTTATAGTTCTTTTCGTAGTTAAGTTAAAGTAATTGAACTACAAGTACGCTTTCCACAAATTCCTCGTGGAGACGACCTTACTTGCTCGTAATCTTATAGGTGAGCTAAGTTTTAAATTTAATTGTTTTTATAGAGCAACGACAATCTTTAACAGTCCAACGGTCTAGGGAGGATACCCATACTTAACATTAGGGAAGTTTGATCGAGTTAAAAAACCTCCCGCCAAAAGCGGCTTAAGAAGATAGCATCTCGGTCTGATATGATATAACACGAACAACCGTGTAGAGAAACCATCTCATTAAAGAATACAATGGCAACACCTTTGGCTATGAAAGGGTGGCAAGGGGTTGAAAGTAACCGTACCTGCTCAATTGGTTAACGATCGCCAAAAGCGTATCAAATCTATTGGAAGTGGGAAAATCCATAATAAAATTCAAAGAAATGTCATCCCATATATGATGAGGAATCAATAATAATGGAAGAAAATCGTCTAGAAGGAGTGTCTCGTAATTGTGTAGTTGGTAGATTAGGAAATAATGAACAAGTATTCATACATCCTTCTTCATATTAGGCCGACCAAAAACAACGAGCCAAGGAATGTTTGAGAGACTTTAAAAACCCATGATGGTCTGCCATCAAAATTGAATGAGCCTCATGGAGTAACTTATCTAAGAGAGCTAGATTGTCAAGGATTACAATGCGACCCTTATAAAATAAAGTCTGCCCAACCACAAAAAAATTTGAGAAAGAAGAAAGGTCAGTAGTAATCTTCATCCTAATCAGATTAATGTCCAAACTAGTGTCAGTAGTACCCTAGTTTAGGGCATGGTAATTCACACATGTGTCATGTGTTATCTCTCTTTTTTTTTTTTTTTTTTTACCATTAAAACCAAGCTGGATAAGGGCTTGTGTTGGGTTATATAAAGTTGGTGGCTAAATGCTGACTAACTTGTTTATTAAAATTATGTTTTCTAAGAATGAAGATACTTGTATGGTCTAAGATCCGGAGGTAGTGCATTGGGAATAAAAGGAATGGAACGAAAATGAAAGCAGAAAGGAGGAAGTGTATTAGGTTCCAAAAATACCAATCAAAATTTATCTAGAATAGGTTGTAATGATGAAAGTAAATTGGGTCTAACATCAAAATCGTCACTCAGTGGTGGAAGGATGTTGACTTTTGAGGACTTGATGTTACCCCTTGGAGTTTATACTTTTACCCGTTAGTTATGAAGATCATGTATATTTTATTTTAGTTTGCCACAACCGCTAATCATTGAATCCACAACAAGAAATCAACTCCTCTAATGGTTATGTTTATGACATCATACAAATGATTTATCTAGTAATTAAGGTGGATGGGTTTTTCCTCATTCATCCACCCTTAATGGAGATATGATGTGTATTCTTGCATATGTTGATCATAGATATGACATACATGACGAACATGTATAAGATGTCATTTCTTCATATGTTGGTGTAACTTTAACCTATAATACTTTTTCTATAACTTTGCGTATACATAAGGAAAATAAGGAAAACTTTACATGAATGTTAAACCAAGCTAAAGTTGACACCTGACAAGTGTATGCAACCACATGTCATGTTTTCCTTTATGCCACGATTACTATGTAAATGTTGTATATTTGAAATTGTTGCTAACAATTTAATAATAAAAAGAGCTTAGAAATTATATTATAGTTCAAAATCATCACCACAAACTACCATGCTTCAATTTATAATAAGGTAAGTATTCTATCAAAGCTTTAGATCTAATAGTAGGAGAACTTAACCAGTAAATCGACATGAAATAGTCATCTTCAATGAGCGACAATCATCTTTGCCTACGATGTGCTTTACAATGTGCATGTCTCCTTCATTATTTGACCAAAGTGATGATATTAACTATGTTGAAGAAATAGAAATGTTCAAACTATGTTTTAAAGTGTACTCTAAACTTGCAAAAAAGTTGATTTAGAAAGCTTAAAGACATTCTCGATCTAAGCATAACATATTATGACGAGCCCGTTGGTCATAAGTATTCTTGTGCACAGTCAAGTTTGTTGGGTCTTTATTTGAGTTTGTTGGGTTTAGTTGTGTTTGGGCTTTGTTGGTCCAGTCCATTAATAAAGGGTTATATCCCATGACCCATGTGTGTTTAAGGTCCAGTCAAGGTTGTTTTGTTTGATCGAGTCACATAGTTTGTTTCTATTTTTCCGGGAGTCGTGGGTATATATAGCCATTTGATGATTGAATAATGATTGAGAGTTTCCTGTGTTATTTGGAATATCATATTCAGATCCTTTCAAGTGATAATAAAGCCATAAATACAGAGAGAGATCCCTTTCATATAAGAGCACGAGGGAGATGGTTGAGGATTCGAGCAGCTTTCAAACGGTGCACATCCCGAAGTTCGATGGGGATTATGACCACTAAAGTCTTGCCATCGAGACTCTACTCCTATCAAAGGAGATCTGGACGGGTACGTGGCAGGATTAGAGATGACAAGAGCTGAACAAGCAAGTGTAGCAGACAAATTGCTTCAAGATTTGAAGGATTGACAAGCACATCTTGAAGACCATTAGTCAGAAGAACACGGTAAAACACATCAAGGATGCCATGAAGCTCAAATATCACGAGAATGCTAGAGTTAAGAAAGCACAGCTCTAACGAATTAGACGGGATTTCAAAACACTCAAAATGAAGACTGGTGAATTGGTTAATGCCTACTTTGAAAGCGTGATGGTCATAAAAAAGATCCTTCGAACATTGATAGAAAACGTCAACTTTATTTTCTACTCAATTGAAGAATCTAAGGATATTGATGAGATGATGGTGGATGAATTACAATGCAAGATTTCAAAAGAGCAAGTGTTGAAGACTGACACTGAACCAACCGTTGCAAGAGGCCATGGACATGGTTGGTCTAGCACCATACGTGGCCGAGGACTTGGAAGAGGATGTGGTTCATTCAATAAATAAACTGTGGAGTGCTACAAGTGTCACCAAATAGGACATTTTCAATATGAGTGTCCTTGTGGTGTCCGGTCTGCGAATTACACTGAGCATGAAGACAATGATGAACTGCTGTTGATAGCGCTAGTTGATGATGTGACAACAAAGAAGGAAGGAAACTGGTTCCTTGACTCATCTTGTTCCAACCATATGACGTGAGCAAAAAGAATGGTTCGTATAGTTGGATGAGACTTACACTCACTCAGTTAGACTCGGCAATGACTACTAACTAAAGGTGCGAGATATTGGTGAAACACGGATTAGTGTGGAAGGCTTAACTCGGGTGATTACAAATGTCTACTATATACCTGAACTTACCTTAAATTAGTTAAGTATTGGTCAGCTGCAGAACAAGGGAATTAGCATTATTATGAAGGAAGGTGTATGTAAGGTCTTCCACCCTCATAAGGGTTTAATTCTTTCTTCAAGAATAACAAGGAATTAGATGTTTCATGTGCATGCCATATTCAAACCCTATTCACCAACTTGCTTTCAAGTTAGTGAAAATAACACTCATATATGGCACAAACGATTTGCTCATGTAAACTATAAGGCACTCCGAACAATGTAGTATCACCACATGCTCACAGGATTACCAAAGGTAGTTTTGTGAGACATGTGCTATGGGAAAGAATCAAAAATAGGTGATTCCAAAGAAAAGCAATTAGAGGGCCACCGAAAGATTACAACTAATCCACACGGATTTGTGTGGTCAGATCACACCTTTGTCTAAAACCGGTAAATGTTATGTCCTTGTTTTTATTGATATTTATACTCGAAAAACTTGGGTGTATGTTTTGTCATGTAAATGAGAGACTTTTAAAGCCTTCACCCGGTTTAAAGTGATGGTTGAATAGAAAGAGAGCCAAGATAAAGGGTCTTCAAAATGATAGAGGATGGGAGTTTATATTAAAAGAATTTAATGAATTTTGTGAAGTACATGGAATCAAAAGGCAACTAATGGATGCTTACACTCCGCAACAAAATGGAGTGGCAGAACGTCATAACCGTACCATCATGAATATGGTGCGCTGCTTGCTAATTGAAAAATCCATGCCGAGGCATTTCCGGGCTGAAGCAGCCAAGTGAGCATGTCACATATTAAATCGGTGCATTAGTCGGAGCTTAGATAATCAAATCCCAGAAGAACTATGGTCCATGACTAAACCATTAGTTGACTACTTTCATGTGCTCGGATGCATTGGCTATGTCCATTTGCCTTCTCAGTTACGGACTCAACTTGATGACAGGAGTCACAAGTGTGTCCTACTTGAGGTTAGTACGGAATCGAAGGCATACCGACTTTATGATCCGATACAGAATAAGATTGTGATTAGCCGTGATGTAGTATTTAATGAAGTTGCAACTTGGGATTGGAGTGAGAAGGAAGTAGAAGTAAAAGATTTAGTCTTTAAAAATAACAAAGAAAGTAGTGGTACAACAATGTTCGAAGACAATACAACATCACCACTAATTGAACAAGAGCATGCATGTGGATCCAATAGCAGCTGAGGAAGCTGAGACAACTCCCCTGCCTCATCCAAGTACAAGTTTAGATACTATTGCTGAACCATCAGGGCGAGTTCGGAAAACTCTAACTTGGCTGCAAGATTACCAATCCGGCAAGGGACTATCAGATGAATATATTGAGGGAGTAGGCTTCGCAATGTACAGTACATCCGCTGATCTTACAACGTATGATGAAGGGTGTAAAGAAGCAAAATAGGGCGCAGCCATGGAAAGTAAGATTAAAGCTATGGAACAGAATAACACTTGGGATCTTGTGGAAGCACTGATGGGAGTGAAATCGATTGGTGTTAAATGGCTGTACAAAACGCAGCTTAATGCAGATGGCAAGGTTGGTAAGTACAAGGCTAGGCTCGTGGTAAAAGGTTATGCTCAAAAGAAAGGATTTGATTACACCAAAGTGTTTGTCCTCGTTGCATGATGGGATACGATTCGAACATTGCTTGCTATAGCAGCCCAAAGAGATTGGAAAGTGTATTAATTGGATGTTAGGAGCGCATTCCTACATGGGGAACTTAAGGAGCCAGTTTACATTGAACAACCAGAAGGTTCTATTAAAGAAGCTGAAGAAACAAAAGTTTACAAGCTCAATAACGCCCTGTACGGATTGAAACAAGCACCTAGAGCTTGGTTCAATCGAACAGAAGGCTAAATTGTTCGAGAAGGCTTCAAGAAGACCAAGTATGATCATACGTTGTTCATCAAATGTGTTTGGAATAAGGTAGTTATGGTCAGTCTCTATATTGATGATTTGATTTATGCTAAAAACGATGCTATGATGTGTGCAGATTTAAGAGATTGTTGCAACGAAAGTTTGAGATGACCGGTTTTGGGGACATGCGATTTTTCCATGGGGTAAAAGTGCAGTAAAACCCCACTTGAATCTTTATTTGTCAAAAAAAATATGTAAAAGAAATTCTATAAAGGTTTCAAATGTAGGAAAGCAACTTAATGAATAACCCAATAGTTCCATGAACTATTCTTTC